>JAJPUD010004925.1:114746-160476 GCA_023553655.1 Myrmecobius fasciatus | reverse complement strand
AAACAAACAAACAAACAAAACCCAGAATAGACACTTTCAATGGACAGAATGTTTGAATATTGACTGGACTATATGACTTCTGAAGTCCTTTCCATCTTCTGAGATGCTAGGTTTTACCCACAAAGATTATAACTACTTAATGCTGTTCAGTTATTTTTCAGTCATGTCTGACTCTTCATTATCCCATATGGAGTTTTCTTGACAAAGATACAAGAGTGGTTTACCATTTCATTCTCCAGCTCATTTTACAGGAAACTCAGGCAAACCAGGGTTAAGTGACTTGCCCAAGATCACACAGCTAATTCAGAAAGATGAGTTTTCCTGATTCCAGACTGACTGTTCTGTCCACTGTACCACCTAGCTGCCTTGATTTAATGTAGCTCAACATTAAGTGGACTCACCTATTCTGCAGCCTTGTTCATCTGAACCATCTCCACAGTCATCAAAACGATCACATTGTAGCTCCATGGGGATGCATTTTTTATCACTACAAGCAAACTCATCCTTTTTACAAGGTCTTGTTTTATATGTAAGTTTATCTATACAATTATAAACAAATGCAATGAATAGTTTAATCATTTGATAAATCAACATATTTATTGGATAGTCATTACATGCAAGTGAGAACAATGAGATATGATGACAAAAGAAATCCGAGAATCAGATTTGGATATAGAAGGGAACTTAGAGATCACTGAAGACAAGCCTTTCACTTTACAAAGGAGGAAACTGAAACATCTAGAAGTTAAAGGACTTGGCCAGGATCTAGTGGCAAGTAAATTACAAAGGAGATTGGACTTTGTATTCCTAACTCAGCTTTCTTCCTTGTCCTGCATGATGCTGTATAGTATGTTGTTCGTGGACTATGGTGGTGTTAAGGCTCCTGAGCCTGAGACCTAGATTAAATATAATTGGAATTAGGAAATATTTTATTAAATAAATAAAGATATAATAAAACAGATAACATTATATTTTAAAATTAAGTTAACATGTGACCTTCAAGGACCCACATATGTTTGTATGTATATATGAATACATAATGCTGTTTATATGCATATTGCATTGTGTACATGCATGTATATGTGTCTATATATGCTTATATATTTTATCTATGTCTATAGGTGCTAATGTATGTGTGTGCATGTGTGTATGCATGTGTATATATGTCTGTGTGTAGCTATGTCTCTGCATTTCTATATGCATGCATGTTTGGCAGATATCTAGATGTGTACATATATATATATATATATGCATGCAATATATGTGGATTATGTATATGTGCATGTGCATGCATATATGCGTATGAGTGTATACATGTGTATGTGGATATATGTGTGTGCATGCATGCATGTCTGTATATGTAAATGTATCTATCTGTTGTTTAAATATATGAATGTATGTATAGTGTGCATGTCTGTCTGCAGTGCATGCAATGCATACACATGTATATGTGTATAAGTGTGCATAGTGCATACAATGTACATGCATATGAGTGGTGCATCTATGAGCACAAACATGTGTATGTGTATTCCTGCATAACTGTGTCCATGCATATGCATGCCTTATGTATATATGGGTGTATGCATGTGTGTATATCTGTACATATGCTTATGCAGATGTATATTAGATGTGTGCATGTGTGTATGTATATGCATGTATGTGTGTACATATGGGTACATGTGTATTGTGAGTATGCATTTGTATGTATATATATATGTCTGCATATTTACATCTACACTGGGAAAATGTATATAGAAAGCCAGCTGGGTGGTGCAGTGAATAGGATTTTGGACTTGAGATCAAGAAAACTTAAGTTTGAATCTTGCCTCAGGCACTTATAGCTTCATCAACCTGAGCAACTCATTTACCTCTTTATGCTTCAATTTCCTTTTTCTACAAAATGAGATAATAAAATCTTATATCACAGGGTTTTTGTGAGAATATATATATATATATATATATATGTGTGTGTGTGTGTATGTGTGTGTGTATATGTATATATACATATATACATATATACAAAGCACATATAGTGCTTTGGAAGTTATCAAGTGCTTTGTAAATACCCAACATTAGTATATCTTTGAAATAGTCTATGCAAAAGCTGTAAATTTACTAACATTCAACTACCTTAATCTGTTTCCATAAAGCAAAGTACTTTGATGAAATACACTCTCCTTATGAAAAGCCTTTTCTTTCACTAACCTAGAAGTGAAATTTGAATTCAAAACCCAGTAACGATTAAATTAAGCTCTCTGTTGTCACAGGGTTGGAATGAACTCCAAAAGAAATGGGATTACCGCCACAATGATCTTCATCCGAGTTATCCCCACAGTCATTGATCTCATTGCAAATCTGCTCAGGTCGAAGGCACACATGATTGTTTCTGCATCTGTGAGGGCGGGTGGGTGGGCATGGGAACTTTGCTGCCAGAAACACCAAACAGAGCACAAGAAACAGTTTAAATAATTCTATCTTTTTCTCTTTTGATTATTTTTCTTTGCTGAAATGCATATTCTACTTCTCTTTTTACTATGGAAATTGTCTATCTGTGGACACTGAAAAAACATGTAGTGTTAGAAGCTTCTGCTTCTGATTATTTCTATTAACCACAGAAAACATTATTTGTTCCCCTGGCTCATTTTAATGTCATCATAAAGTCCAGGCATATCTATTATTTGACTGTATAATATAGTACCTACCTCAAGATAAGTAAAAGAGCCAACCTTCATGCTCTCATTTTTAGATACCTTATCTTGGCTCACTTCACTCAGTGTGCCAAATTAAATTATGCCTACAATTTATACATGGTGGCAGGACACTTAACTATCCCAAAGAGCAATTTCACACAGCACACAATTTTGAGAGAGCATATGTTATAGGCACCACAATGTATGTGGAAAAACAGGCCACCTACTGAAAAGAAAATGAAATAAAACTCACCACTCTAGAAATATTGGAGCTGTAAAATTTTTCTACTATCACTCCCTGGAAAGACATATCTGCCTGATTGTATACATGTGTGTGCACATAGGGTGGCTTATTAATCTAATAATAATAATGATTAGTATATGAATACCTGGTACATAGTAAATATTTTAGAAAGTCTACCCATGCGTGCACACTCATAGAAGCACACTTTTCTCAGTCTCTGTCTCTGTCTCTGTCTCTGTCCTCTTCTCCCTTTCTCTGCCTTTTTCTTTTTTTCAGTCTTACTATCTTTACCTGTTTATAACTCAAAGCATTAGAAAGGGGTTTGAGGTAGCATGGCCGTTGTTCTGCACCTGTTTCAAATACAGGAAACCCAAGGGAAAATGCACACCTCTGAGGTATCTGTCTGATCATGCTGTGAAGACTTCATGACACCCTGATGTCAGTGGAGGCACCCTCTCCCCCCTCTCACTCCCCCAAATCTGCTTCACAGGCTCAGCCAGCCCTCTCAGATGGGCAGCTCTTAGGATTTGGCCTGCATGAATCTACTATGCTTCCCTTTCTCTATAAAGTGATATTGCAGAGAAGATAATAATGACTTCACAGTATCAACCTAGGGACTCTAAGACTTTGGGCAGCAGTGTGCAGATTGTCCCCTAGAGTTCCTTCTTGGACTCTGGTTTGGACTCAAGCATATCTTATTAAGTTATTTAATCCTACAATAAATAAGTCATTTGTGATCTTTTTCTTTGTTAACTCTAGATCAAAAAGAGAATGAAAACAGAGATACACATACATACAAACTCCATTATACATGTGCATAATATATCTTGAGTAATACAAAGCCTCTAGAGTGGAAAAAATGGGGTCCGTGCAATCACAACTTTTACATTTTGTTCTAATTCAGAAATACAGTGATCTCAGCAAGGCCTTTTCTGTCTCTTAAGGGAAGAATGGAATGGGAATTGGGAATCAGTCTCTAAGCTATTCCCCTGTAGTGAAAATTCTCTAAGGAGACTCGTTTAAGTTGTTAATGCTGTACCTGAAAATAACCTTGCTTCATTTTTTCTTAAATGTCAGTCCCCAATGTCATCATCCATCATGAAATTTACCTTTACCTTTGCATAACAAATAGAACAAGAACTTTGGTTGGGGTTTTTCTGTTCACCTGAAGTGTTATTTAGTTGTGTCCAAAGTGGTTACATTTTCCATTAAACTAAAGGTGAAATTATGCTCCTACACTATTATTTGATGTGAAGGATGGAGAAATAAGGGCAAACTAAATCTTGGGAACATGAAAAAGATTCAGCATTCTGATGGTCTGCACATGTGTAATTATGTTTGTTGATTGGTTCAGCCTAAAAGTGAAAATGAATCAATGAAGAGCAGGAATAAAGTGAAATAGCAACTATTTGCAGAGTAGAAATAATATTGTATTTCTAGATTTAAAATGTTAAATAACTCATTGTATCACCTTTCTGCCCTATCAATTATGTTTCCTATATTCTATATCTTCTCTGAATATTCATGGATAACTGAAGAAGGTAGATGATTCTAGTGTGTGTGTGTGTGTGTGTGTGTACACATGCACATGTATAAGTGTGGGTATGCATGTATAAGAGAAGCAGAGTCACATACACAGAAAGAGACAGAGAGATAGATCATATTTGCTTCTTTTTCAATCATCTGTCCAGTAATTATAGTATTAATACCAGCTTTGTGTGATGGCAATGTTCTTACTTAACTTCTTTACTGATACATTTCAACAGGACAAACTGCCTGAAATCAAAAGAGAATCTAACCTTTGAATAGACTTAGTATACATAAACACAGGTTTAGGAAAAACATAAAAGGTGAACAGGTTAATTTTTCTATTAATTGTCATGAAATAATTTTAATTTTTCATCCATGTGGCCCCTAAACTGAAATTTTTATTATGGTGTCCCAATTCATTGATCATATAAGTACATTATATTTAGGGGGAAATAAAAGAAAATAATTGAAAATAAAAAATATATATAAAATAAATATATATATATATATAAATATATTAAACATATAAATATATAAAAGAAAAAAAATTAAATTAAATAACTGAAAAACCATACCACACATTTCAGGGACTTCATCTGAATTATCTCCACAATCATCTTCTCCATCACACACCCAAAAATGTAGTTTGCAGAGAGAATTATTGCAAAGGTACTCATCAGCACGACAGATATTTCCACCTTGCATAAGAAAAGAAGGCAATATGATTATTGCATATAATTATTATTGTATTATGATTTATATTATCCAAATTTCTATTTAGTGTATGTTAGATACAAATTGAAATTTTAAGAACACATTTTTTTCAGTTTCTTGTATATATAGTTTTTCAGTGTCTTTATATACCTAGGTTTTTCTTGGCTTAGCACTTGAAGCAGGTAATATTCAGAATTATATTAAATATTGTGAATATAAGGTATAGAAGTCCTTATCCCAAAATTTTCATATTATATTATCACATTTTTATATTCATGAGATGAATTTTCTCTTGCTTTTCAATTACTCACTAACATCCCACACAATCTTTACAGTATAGAAATGCAAAGACACTTAAATTTTTAAAAAGAAATAATTTGAATTTTCAAAAAAATGTGCTGTGCTGGCAGGCAGAAATACTTTTCTTTAAAATCAGTGGGGAATTTTTCTGTTGCTGGGATACAGATACATAGGATTGCTGAAAACAGAAAACACCAAAAGGGAAGAGGATAGGGGGGAAATTTTTTCTAACTTTATAGCACTACTAAGCAATAGATTGCTAAGGACAACTAAGAATGTCCCTATATCATACTACTGCTCATTTCTGCTGTAGAAATTCAGTGAAACTGTCTTGTAAAAACTGCCTTAGTGACTTAAAAGACATTATTTTGATCTTAAGATTTTCTTTTTGGTTTGTTTAAAATAATAATTTAAAAAATTGAAATATGTCTTCTGAATGTAGCTGATTCAATACATACCATACTGAGACATTTTAGCATACAAAGTTTTAATCTGTTATTGAAATGTTGTGTCACTCTCACAACACTGAATAACTTTTTCTTATTGCTACTCTGAATCACTTGAACCATCATGAGGGTCATTTTGGTATCTAATATAAACCTAGAGTTTGTTTAAAGGACCTATAACATAGGAAATAATTCTATTATATATTTTTGTTATTTTTTTTCTTATATAATGTTACTTAACTATATGCATTAAAGAGGTTTTATTCTTGTTGTTTCCAAGTAGACTGAGATACTGTGATGATGATGATAATGTCTATAAAAATAGAAGAATAAAAGGAAAAGGGCTCTATCCTCGGTCAAGAGACTTGGGCACAAGTCCCAATTCTACTATTAAATAAACTGTTGTAAAAAGTCAGTTAACCTTCCTCTTCCTTAGTTTACTCAATTATAAAGGAAAGGAGACAATTAGAATATTTATCTATTTAAACAAAACAAAACTGTAATTATCACTAAAATAACCCATGCAAAGAGGTGCTTAGGGTAGTATATAAAGATACATTCCCTAAGGGAATGAAAAATTTAAGAGAAAACATATATGTGTAGATAATTGCAATATGAAATAAAGTATGAAAACATGCCCATTAATATAAAAACAAAGTGATAAATTTTTAGGAAGGGAAAAACTATTTTTGATTAAAGAAATCAAGGAAGGCTTCATGGAGGAGATGACATTCATACCAAACCTTTAATGATATACAAAAAACTTGAATAAAAAATTGGGAGCTTGTAGTTATTATGTAACATATGAGTTAGAAAGAATATCAAAGCCCATCTAATCTATTTCTCACCATTGGATGGATGGACAAGTATGATCTAAAAGTATCCATAAAGGATTATCTAGTCTTTATCCAAAGACCACAAGTGAGGGGAAGTCTATGAATGAAGACAGCCTATTTAACTTTGCTAGAAATTTTTTAAAACTCATCCTGAATTTTTGCCTTTTCCATAATATCTATATATTTTTATTTCTGCATTCTGGGGCCTGACATCATATCTAAATCCTCCTTCCACTTAAAATCCTTTCAAATATTTGAAGACTGTTATGTGCTTCCTAATTTTTTTCTTCTCTGAATTAACATCATCTCCAGTTCTCTAAACATATCTTCTTTGTTATCTCTAGTCCTTTTGCCAGAAAGGCTGCCTTTCTCTGTATACTTGTTAATATCCTTCCTTAAATGAGACATCCTAAAGTAGAGCTAATATTCTAGATGTGGCCATAGTATAGCAGATTCATACCTACTGTTAATGTTCTGAATGTCTTATGACTCTCTCACCACCAAGGAAGATGGCATCAGATTAGATAGCCCCACCTCACTGAATCAATCAGAAACCAAGTGATGTCAAACCCTCAAGATTAGACTTCCCCTATAAATGTGTCCATGGCTCATGCATGGGTTAGCCTGCTCTGGCATTCTGCCTCCTGGTACCTTTCTTCTCACCCCTCCCCGATGTCTCATGGTGTCTTTCTCCTTGCTGTAGCTAACTAGCTCTTTTAGGCTGCTGAACTCCTCAGTGGGTTTAGCTTGCCAGTCAGTGGTGGGAGTTTCCCCTTTAATTGTAAGTTCCACTAGGGGACTTGTCTTTTCCATCATTAATTATTAAAGCCCCTTTCTTTGCTAACGATATTCTCTCCCAAATTTGTTTCATATTTACCATTCCTGCTATCTACTGTATCTCTTCTTTTTGTCTGTACCCTCTTCTTATAAATATGCTTACCTTTTGCCAAAGAGAATGACTTAATGTGATTCATTCCATGACCAAATCCCAACATTTGGTGCCAAACCCCAACATTAATTGTCAATTGCTCTCCTCAATCTCATCATTTGGTGACTACATCGGTCTCATTTGGTGCTGAACCTCAAAAACATCTCTCTCTCACACGCAGAAACACACACATGTATGTTTATATAATGTTTAAAAGACAGCTTTCTTATCATTCAGGCTTGAAGTACAGGGGCTATTCACAGGCCTGATTCCACTGGAGATAATGAGCACAGTTTCTGACTTGTGACAACAATTCAGCCCTTCCTCAGGCAAAGGTGTACTTTTTCCCATCAGCAGCTCCTATTCCTTCCACTTCTGGGGTCTCTCCATGTTAAAACTGAATTTAGTGGGGACTTTTGGCATAGAGCACAATAGGACAGAACTCCTAAAAGCAAGAGATTTGCCAGCCTTGGGCTCCCAAAATGACATTATAGCCACCCATTTCCTAGCAAGATGTGAAAGGCTTTTCATGTCAAAGGAGTAGTGTACAATAAGGAGGTGGAGGGGTTTATGAGATGTTGCAGTAGGCAGACAACTTCCTGCTCTCCAAATTTCCTCCATAGAAAATTGCTTCAGAGGAAACGTAGAATCATGGAAAAACCTGCGTTCTCCTAAAATAACCTAAGCAGATCTAAGGACAGCCCCGACTTCCTGGCGCAGGGGCTCTGCCAGAGTGATTTGCAAATACCTCCTGATCAACTCTGCTGAATCAATAAACAGTAACCCCTGGGGGCAGCTCATAGAAAGGCAGCCTCTGCCTTAGATACTTTCTTCTCTTGGATTGTTTGGGGTCTGAGCTCTGAAGGGGAGATTGAAGGGCCTTCCACCCTTCATGGACACAGACACATCGCATGCCGCACTGCTGCTGTGGGGGGAAGCTTACACACACCTGGTACCTGCAGTAACAGAGGGCTGGGGCCCTGTGGGCACTGGCAGGAGAGCAGAGCCCCTGATTTCAGTTACTGTAGTGGGCAGCAGATGAGGCCTCAGGGAGTAAGATAATTTGCGTGTGAGAAATGCTGAAAAGTTGGGTTTCCACAGTGTTGCAAGCTTCAAGGCAGTGTGGGTTAGCACATACCACTGACCAAGAGGTTTTCAGAATGTGAGAGGTTAAGGAACAATTAAGATTATCAATAGAAGCCTTGAGCAAACAAGGAATTGTGGTTTTGAGAAAACCACAAATTTAAGATAATAGCCAATCCAGCCCATACTAGTTGGGGCCAATAACCTGAAGATAAATCACTTTTCTGCCATTTTTTAACATGAAGTGTAGGAAGAGGGAGGGGGAATATGTTTATATTTATTTAAGGGAAACATGCAGTGGATGAACCAGAAAGATTGTAACCTGGAAGAAACGGGCCAATCCATTCTCAGAAGAGAGGGGCTGCACCACACCAGCAAGTATAAAAGTTCTCCAGCTCAGGCAACTGAGCTCCCTCTTCCCAAAGAGGAGTGGGGCCGGCTTCTCATTAAGGCAATTCCTTAAGATTCTTCTGTAATAATTTTCCTCTGATTTTGAGTGTCAGCAGTGTTCTAACACAGGAAAAGTATGAGCGAGGATTGCAGCTCAAGCTTAGGAGTGGAGAGGAGAGCCCAATGCTGAGATCCAGGACAGATCTGAGGCTTGGATCATAATTCCCCATATCTCAGCATTAGCACTTTGGTGATAAAAATAAAATAACCCCTCCCTCAAAAAAAAAAAAAGATAAAAATAAGCAAGCAAAGAAGAAAGAACCCAACCATAGATAGCTGCTATGGGGATAGAAATGATTAGGGTTCATATTCAGAGGAAGATATTAGAGTTTAAAAAGCCATATCTTTTTAAATGAGATATGGCAAATAGCCCCAAGCACAAAAAGGTTTCTTAGAAGAATTTAAAAAGGACTTTAATAATCAAATAAGAGACAAGAAAAATAAGGGGAAAAAAAAAGCACTCCAATAAAATCAAGAAAATTATGAAAAGAACATCAAGTTACTTGCAATAGAGAACCAAAAACTAAAGAAAATAAGTCCCTAAAAACTAGAATTTGGTGATGAGAAACTAATAACAATCTAAGACACAACAAAATAATAAAAAAGAGAGATTATGAAACATCTCATAAAAAAACTGATTTAGAGATTAAGGATAAATAATATAAGAAGGATTGTCTGAAAATTATGATAAAAAAGAATATGGATAGAATATTACAAGAAATTATCAAGAAAAAATTTCCCTAGAATAAAAAGACAAAGCAGAAATAGGAAAAAAAAAATAAGCTGATTACCATCTGAAAAAAGATCCCATGGGGAAATTTGCAGGAATTTCATAGTCAAGATTCAAAGCTTAACCAGGGGGGGGAAATACCAAACATAATTTAAATATCATGTAAGACTTACATAAGACCTAACATTTACTATATTGAAGGATTGTAGATTTTGGAATACAATGTTTAGTAGAGCAAAAGAGTTGGGGTTGTGACCAAAGGTGACTTAAACAGCAAAGTTAAGTTTAACATTGAATGAAAGGGAAAAAAAGATATTTAATGAACTAAAAAAAGTGACAAAAATGGTAGAACTCAAGGGAAAATTTGATATATGATATCTGGGAGGAATGTAAAGTAAATATTAAGGACCAATTATAACAGATTCAATAAGGCCAAATCATGTATTTCTCATATATGAAAATAATAAGTTCTTTATAACTATCATTTTTACTCTGGTAGCTTGCAAGAAAAGCTTGGGCTGAGCTGAGAATGCTATAATGATTCATAAAAACAAAACAAAACATAAAACTGTGTAGGAAGTTTTTAATCTCATGTGTAGAAGTCATCTTTTAGGAGAAAAAATAATGAGTTCAATTTCATATATGATAAATAAAGGATATCATGATGGAGATATCTAGCAAGCAATTAAATGACTTAGAAAACAAACTTATGAGTGAAATGAAGGTTTACAACCCTCTATAACCCCTAGCTCTTATGCAGATGATCCACTGACTAGCCAAATCTCCATTTTGAAATTGCAAAATGGCTTTCCTTTTAAAGGAAAGTTTTATATTTCATTTTCATTTTACACATTGTCCAGTCCTATTAGCTTTATGTCACCAGCAAATTGGTAAAAGTGCCAAATATGCCTTAATCTAATTTTTCAAGAAAAAAATCAATCCAGTCATTAAGTTACTTTTTAATCCTCCAAATTGTAAATAACATAACAATATTTTCATATTATCCATTGGAATATAATGAGTAAAATATTATTAATTTAATGAAACCTTGCTACAATATTTCTTTTTTATGCTTAACAACTGTTTAAAAAAGGAAATGAGGGTATATGGCATGAATTACATTTGAATATAACTTCCTAGCTTTTAGTAGTCACTGCTGTTTTGTTGTTGAAATGTTTTCTAACCAATAAGAGTATTGATTAATGGAGAGAGAGCTAGTTTCAAATCCAGGAAAACTTAGGTTCAAGCATTTCCTCTGCACAAGGCCGGGTGATCTTGGGCAATTTATTTAACTCCTCAATACATTAGACTAGGAGATATGATAAGATTATGTAAGGTGAAGACAGTGTTAACCTGCACTGGGAATGGAAATTTTCATACTCTGGAGTTCCCTACACCAATGAAATCACAGGTCTAATCCCTATTTTATAAATCCCAGCTTCTTTTTTAAAAAAATTATTTTTAATACACATTGCTTCATGAATCACATGGAGAGAAAAATCAGAGCAAAAGGGGAAAACCATGGGAGAAATTAAAAAAAAAAAAACCAGGAAAAAGAAGTGAACATAGATGTATTGATTTACATTCAGTCTTCTTAGTTCTTTTTCTGGATACAGATGGCATTTTCTGTCAGAGATTATTGGGATTGCTTTGCACCACTAAACCACTGAGAAGAAGCAAGCCTTTTATAGTTCATTGTCGCACATTCTTGTCATTAGTGTGTACAATATATTCCTTCTTGTTCTGCTTGTTTTTGCTCAGCATCAGATCAAGTAAATCTTCTCAGGCCTTTCAGCTTGTTCATTATAAAACAAAAATATTCCATTATCTTCATACACCACAATTTATTCAGCCATTCCCCAATTGATGGGCATTTACTCATTTTCCAATTCTTTGCTACCACAAAAAGAGCTGCTACAAACATTTTTGCACATATGGGTACTTTTCCTCTTCTATGATTTCCTTGGGATACAGAGCCAGTAATGGCACTTCTGGGTCAAAGGGTATGCAAAGTTTTATAGCCCTTTGGACATAGTCCTAGATTGCTCTCCAGAATGCTGGGATCATTTCACAACTTCACCAAAAATGCATCAGTGTCCCAGTTTTCCCATATCTCCTCCAACATTTATCATTATCTTTTCTAGTCATCTTAGCCAATCCGGAAGGTATGTAGTGGTACCTCAAAGTTGTTTTAATTTGCATTTCTCTAATCAATAGCGATTTAAAGCATTTTTTTTTTATATGACAATAGATGGTTTTAGTTTCATCCATGAAAATTGTCTGTTTATATCCTTTGACTATTTATCAATTGGGAATTATTTGTATTCTTATAAATTTGACACAGTTCTTTTATATGTTTTAGAAATGAGACCTTTCTCAGAAATACTGGATATAAAAATGTTTTTCCAGCTTTGAACTTTCCTTTTAATTTTGTTTCTGTTGGCTTTGTGCAAAATTTTTTTAATTTCATGTAATCAAAGTTGTCTATTTTGCCTTTCACAATGTTCTCTAGTTCTTTTGTCATAAATTCCTTCCTTCTCCAAAAATTGAATAGGTAAATTATCCCTTGTTCTTCTAATTTGTTTATGGTGTCATCCTTTATGCCCAAATCACATATCCATTTTGACTTTATTTTGGTATAGGGTGTCTATGCTGACTTTCTGAAATATTATTTTCCAGTTTCCCTAGCAATATCTGTCAAATAGTGAGTTCTTATTACAAAAGGTGGAATTTGGGTTAAACCCTAGCTTCTTAAACTATGTGTGGGCAACCAATATGATGCCTCATATGGCATCATAACTGAATGTAGGATTATAAAATTATGTTGATTTGTATACTTATTTTATACACACACACATATACACACATACCTATATATATACTATTGGACATAATTATATATCTGGGGTCATGCAAAAATTTCTCCAGTAAAAAGGGTCATCAGTGGAATAAGTTTAAGAAGACTTGATATAAGTCCTCATTTATCAATATGATCTAGAATTTTGCAGGGTATTAAGACCATATTTCCCAACTTAATTTAAAAAAGCTTTTACTCTCTTTTCTTTTTTTTTTTTTTTTTTATTAAATTGGTATACTTCCTCAAGTCCCATATCACTACTATTCTTAACAACCACACCTGCAAATTCTTTCAAAACCCTGAGTTATAGTTTATTTGGCCCAGATCATTTGAATTCAAGAAGGTGATTTGGGAAGGTGAAAGTATTTATTAAACACAACATATATTAGGCTATCTACTAATTGCTTTATAAATATCATATATCAAATATTAGTTATTAATATATAGGTTGTAATAATTCCTAACTGATTCATCAGAATTAAGGTAATTTGGATGTATTTGCCATCAGAGGACATGGAATCAATAGAAAAACATTAATGATGCAAAAATAGAGGAGTTGGTTGGTGAACAAAGATATGAAAGAGGCATATAAGATGTAATAAGGAGCATAAATGAGGAGTTAGCCTTAGAAACGAGGGGAAATGTTTATTTCATGTGAAACAAAGCAGGAAGAAAGAATGCTTGAAATTAAAGAAATGTGAAGAAAGAGTGGAGAATTTTTATGTCACAATCTCTGTATTATCAGTAAAGGAAGAGACAAGGTAACCTGTTTACAACAAGGTCTAGAAGGATAGATATGATTGAGAGCTTAAAGAGGATTGAAGATGTTTGCAATAATCTTGTTAGAAAGACAATAGGAAATCAACTGGATAAAAAGACTGCCTAACCACCATAAAAAGGATCCCTATGTCATAATACAAAATCAGAATATATTTTGAGGGAAAAAACAACATGTTAAAATAACATGTTTTTAAAATCAACCTTCTTTTCCCTCACTAAAACCATGGTAAGAATAAAGCATAAAAAAGAAGTAGGCTTATTTCACATGACACTTGTTTTAATTCCAAAATTAAAATTCAGGATATAGAGTTTCAGGGAGAGATATTAAATTTTACATTTAACAAATGGAACAAATAAAACAGATTTTACAAAGTTTTGGCATCCCCTTGTTCATTTTAGAAAACTCTATTTGTAGAAAATCAGTCTGGTTAAAAGGCAAAAATGAGTTCCCTAATGTATAATGTGTGATAACATTATCATGGTTTTTCTTTTTTCCATAACAATGCTGGCCATGGCACTGCTTTTATCAAGAAGAACAGAAATATAAACAGAATTATAATTGTAACAAAAATACAAAAGGGTTTTGTGATAGACTATTTGTCAAAAAATTGATCATTATACTGTAAAGAATTTACATTTCAGAAAAACTACATCATTGGGATTCCATAGAATCTGAGAACAGTATAAAGTACTTTACTTTAAATGAGCATGAATTATATATGCCAAGCTATTAATTTGTCATATTTTAAAAAATAAAAGTTTAGTTTCGTAGGTTTTTCAAAAATTGTTTTTTACAAAGCAAAACAATTTAGTAGGACAAGCTAGATTACAAATTCCAGTTTCTTAGTTCTGTTCTTGATCAGTACAACAGGAGGTTATTAGAACAAAACTGAGGAATACATATATTAAAAATAATATGTTGGATTATCACTGTTTTATTGTAACTGACTCAAAATATTGTTTTTGGTCAGGGAAATAATTTGAAATGGATTGAACTTGGCAAAGCCTAAATTGTAATTCATTAATTTAGTCCAGCAGACTGAAGGTTATATTGATAAAGTAATATTGATAAATAGATCTCCAAAGAGAATGCCCTCCCCCACTTCCCATTTTTATTTGATTTGAAAAACATTTCAAATTAGCAGGTTTTTTATTTTTATTTATTTTTTTATTTACCACATGTATCTGTTTTAGGAATATTATTTATTTTAACTATTTGATTATAACAATAAGACAGAGTTGGGGACTGAAAAGAGAATCTAGTATGCTAGAAAATTTAATCTACAAATGCAGGATTCAAGAGAAGCATAGAAAAAGTAAACAGGGGAAAATATATATTATTTAAAGATTAAATTGTTTATATTCCTAGATAGGAAAAGAATATCCATAATTCTTGAGTTACTGGGGCAGACAGAGTAGGGGCACCACATGGACTGGATTGATAAATGGACTGGATGTGGTTGTGAATGGACTCTGATGTGAAGACATCAAAGAAAAAGACATTAAGGGGTGAAAAAAGGGGATCTCTACTGGAAAAGAGGAAAGAGGAGGGATAATGGGACAGTTAGATCACAGGAAGAGGCACAAAAAAACTATTCTAATCGAGGGACAGAAGGGAGAAGGAGGAACATTGTTTGAAGCTTGATCTCAGTTTTGGCTCTAAAAGGGAATAACTTCATCATTCAGTTGCTTATAAAAATTTTTCTAACCTTATAAAGAAGTAGGATGAGAAAGAGGAAAGAAAAGGGAGGGGCAAGATAAAAGGGAGGGGTAATATTAGAGTAAAAGGTAAGAGAAGGGGAAGGGGTGATAAAAGATAAAGTAGTGGGTGGGGTGGGACAGAGTGGAAGAAGAGATAAGTATATACCCAGTAAAAATAGAATGGAGCTGGTAATAATAACTATGAATGTAAATGAATGCTCCAATAAAACGAAAACAAATAACAGTGGATTAAAAAACAAAATTGTACAATATGCTGTTTAAAAGAAACACATTTGACATGGAGAGACATATATAGAGTAAAGGTAAAAAAGGTTGGAATAGAATTTAATACCCTTCAGCTGAAATTAAAAAAAAAAAAAAAAAGCAGGGGTAGGTAGCAATTCTGATCTCAGATAAAGCAAAGGTAAAAATAGATCTTATTAAAAGAGATAAGGAGGGGAAGTGCATCTTGATAAAGGGTACCATAAAGTACCCTATTTAGTAAGAATACTAAATATGTATGCACCAAGTTGTACAGCAGCCAAATTCCTAGAGAATATTTTAAACCAGTTACAGGAAGAAATAGTGAAACTAGTGAGGGACCTTACCTTTCTCCTCTCAGAATCAGACAAATTGAACCACAAAAATTTTTTATATAGTCTTATTTTTATTTTCAGTGGAACTGTTATACTTTCCACTTATTTTGAAAGTCTAGTCTTGATGATTAGAGTGGGAATGGCAAGAGGGGCTATTTTTTTTTTTTTATATGACTGAATCTTCTGGTGCTAAGGATTATTATTAGTTTGGGGCAATGTTAATGTTCTTTAAGGTCTCTTTCAGTTTTATAATTAAATCAATCTATGATTTTTGTTGTAATTGTTATTGTTGTTGTTCAGTCATTTTCAGTTGTGTCTGATTTTACATTTTCTTGACCAAGATACTAGAGTGGTTTACTGTTTCTTTGTCCAGTTCATTTTATAGATGAGGAACAGAAGCAAAAAAGATAAATTACTTGACTGTAGTTATACAGCCTATAAGTGTGTGAGAGCCTATATGAACTCATGAAGATGAGTTCTAGACTTCAGGCTTAGCAGTCTATCTACTAAGCAATTTAGCTATCCATCTATGATCTTTGGCTAGAGGATGCTAAGGTATTAGCATATTAAAATGCACCTGGCAATTACACTAATGTAGGACATACTAATAATATATATGAAGTAAGTTGGTACCACATGCTAATGAATGTTAATGTAATGGAAATAAAGAAAATGGAGAAAGAGCATTTAATAAATAAATAATAGAAATATAACTTAACACTTCAATAGAGTAGTAATATACCTTAAATTTATTTGTATTGTGTATGTTTTGTATTTCATGAAGTAATTTCATATTCCTTTCATCATTTCAGGATTAAAAAGAATTCCTCACCTTTGTCACAGTGACCTTCATCACTGCCATCTACACAGTCATGGATTCCATCACATAGCCATCTGATAGGGATACAATGGGCCTTGTTTTTACATCGAAATTGATCTTCTTTGCACTCAGTTATACAATCCATCTGTGAAAATATGGTTTTGCACTGATGTTTTCATTACTGATAAAATGCAGTCACAAATGGAGCAAACTGGTAGCCAATATTTCTAGAGTCTCATTATAGTGTAAGCTGTCCTTTAATTTAACAAATATGACTTCAACTTTGAAAATACTATGGAACTTATGATTTCAACAACAAAAATGTTCTTTATTTATGTTAATCTCATTGAAATTACTGTATTTTCATTATCCAAAAGTTAAAGTCAAGTGATGTGGTTGAATGATGTTTTTCTTTTACCTCATCTGAACCATCTGCACAATCATATTCTCCATTACACCTTAAAGAGGCTGAGATACATCCTCCACTGGCACATATATACTCACTCGATGAACACGTAGGAGAATCTGATTAAAAATATAAATGTTACTATTAGGCAAAATATCTCAACTTTTGGTAAGAGTGTACATCTTTGCCCATGTTAAACATTACTTCTTCATCTAATAGAAATGCATAATTCACTCAAAATAATCTTAACATATTTCATAGTAATGAAAAAATAATCACTGAATAACATTATTTTCTCTTTTAATTTTAAATTGTTAATATTCTAAAAAATTAAGCACTTTGTCAAATAATTGAAATAGCAATGTAATGAATTGCACAAAACAGCTATTTCTCATTAGTTGTAGTAAAAATAGTCAGAGGATCACACATGGATTTAGAGACAAAATGGACCTTAAAGACTATCTCATTTTTTATATGAAGAAAGTGAATCTTATAGAAATTAAATAACTTGCCCTGAGTTACACACATAGTAAATGATAATCAGAAGTTGAACTTCAATTTGCTCACTCCAAATCCAATATTCTTTCCATTGCTTCTAATGTCACATTATTCTCTCATTTTTCAAGATAATACATTTGGGTTTTTCATAATTTAGGAACAAAGTTATGATTTTAACAGTAAAATACTTGTTTAAAAACTTGTAATTAAGTTTTTGAGAAAGTAGAGAATTAATTTCAAATCTATATATCTAACTTTATGCTACTATATTAATTGTCTCATATTACATTAAATCTATCTGGCATTCATAAGACTCCCAAATATAAGAAAACAAACAAAAAATTTGTATCTGTTTCCCTAATACTGTACCAGAGAATAGAAGCATTCTTTTTGGTCAATGTCAATACTTTATCCTATTTCACCATCTCTCAAAAATGAAAAAATAAGATTTCAATGACAAAAAGTAATTTTAGAATGATGTAACTAATACATTATGACACCTGTTATTACTTTATTGGTCTACATTTGTTATTTTATCAGTAATATTGCAGTCATATTTGACTCTTCAATTTGGAATTTTCTTGGCAAGGATACTGTAATAGTTTGCCACTTCTTTCTTCAGCTCATTTTACAAATGAAGGAATGAGACAAATAGTGACTTATCCAATTGCTAGTGTCCAAAGCTGGATTTGAACTCAGGAAGATGAGTCTTCCTGACTCAAAACCTCATTCTCTGATTCTCTATCTACCTTGCCACCTATTGCCTCAGCTAACTTGGGTTTACCAAACTAACAATTATGGAACAATTTATTTCCTCCTAAATGTTTGTAATTAGGACAAGTGGCTATTAACTGTGGTCAAACTTTGACTATGGTTTTATGTTGCTTATAGTGAAAAGAACCATACATACAAGTATATATAACTGAAAAAAATGAATCATAATAAACTTATGTCAATTTAATATAAAAATGAAATTATTCATAAAATACCAAACTATGTAAAATTAAATGGTACTGGAAAATATATACTTGCAAAATAAGCTGCATCCAAAGAAAATGCCTAATTTCAAATAGTAATTATACTAAAATATATAGTTTTCCTTAGTTACCTTATTTTGTGATTTATTTATATTAGAATTAACATATATATTGTACAATATTAATACATATCATACATCTATACAAGTATAGGGATCAGGAATAAGTGGATTTTTCAAGGACTTTTAGTAGAGAAAGAGGGAATTAAGGCCAAAGATAATGCTGTAAGATAAAGAGAGACAGAGACAGAGAAAGAGAAAAAGAGAGACAGAGACAGAAAAAAAAGAGAGACAGAAAGAGAGAGACAGAGAGAGACAGAAACAGAGTCAACAGAGAGAGACAGACAGACAGACAGTGACATAGAAGAGAGAGACAGAGATAGAGAGAGACAAAGAAAGAGAAACCCACACACACAGAATCAGAGAGAGAGAGGAGAGAGAGAGGAGGGAGAGAGAGAGAGACAGAGACAGAGACAGTGACACAGAAGAGAGAGACAGAGATAGAGAGACAGAGAGAGACAGAGACAAAGAAAGAGAAACCCCCACACACAGAATCAGAGAGAGAGAGAGAGAGAGAGAGAGTGTCATTCTGGAACTGATAAAGAGAATCAAGGATTCATTGTGACTACTGAGTTAAGGGAATGAGTGAAAATACAGCCAGTACTGAAAAGGATAGCCATCAATGAAATTTCATGGGGAGGAACATGTTTCAGGGAATGCCATCAGATGAAAAAAGCATGAGAATACTTTTTTGACCCCCATGTAGTTCAGAAGCTTAGCAAGGAAGTGGGACTGTCCACTAACTCACTAAACCTCTTGCTCTGCAAAATGATGAAACTAAAAAGATTTTCATACAAAAGAGTTAGATATTTTCCCCAATCAAGGATAATCTAAATAATGCTTAGTTGCTAGTATCTAAAGCTAATAAGGAAAACAATGGGACTTAACACATATACATATGGATATATGGATTCTATATAAGCTAATTATGCAAATTTTTATATTTTCTTACTGAGTACTTCAGATATATAGGTAAATTTTTAACTAAGTCAATGAATGATGATAAACTTTCTATTACATATACATAATTTACTTTTTCATAAAAAATTTCTTATCCACATTTTCACTATTGTTTCTCTGTCTGTCTTTTTGTCTCTTTCCCACTTTCTCTGTCTGTCTCTTTCTACCAATTATGTCAATTAAATAGCTACATGTTATTTGAATGTTATTTCTGGATAATTTTATTTCTAAACAATATTATTTCTAGCTATAGTAAATCCTTATCTTCATTTACTAATGCCATATTTTTTCAGCTAGTTCCTTAAATTGAATTTTCTCTTCTAAATGGGCACACATAAATAAATAAGAATGCTATATTTTTACCTGGTTCACAGTTTTTCTCATCATCTCCAAATTTGCAATCTTCATGTCCATCACATTTCCATTTTGCTGATATGCACTGACCATTAGCACACTGAAACTGATCTTTGGAGCAACCTGTTTCACAATTTCTCTGTTAAAACATAACAAAAATAACAAAATTGGATCTTCTGACAGGTGTTTGCAAACATGAATACATATAATCAAGTACTTTGGCATATTACCACAAATATTGTTATATTTTGAGTCTGTCTCTAAAAGGCCAAAAATAGACTATTTTATTTGCCAAGATATTTGTTTTCTTGCTGGTCTTTAATGGTTTATAAGGCTCACAATAAAATAAAGAAACAAAACAATGTGTAACTTATTTGTTATACTAGTCAAATATTCTAAATACCATGTGGAAAAAGTATTCCATTAGAGAAATGTTTTTTGATTAAGCATTTATTAATGATACCAAAACCTTGTTTAAAAATTGTTAATATTTTTATTATTAGTTTGATTGAATATATTTTTTTATTTCTGAAAAGCCTGGTTTAACACTTTGTGATAGACATTTGGAGGTTTAGTTCTAGGTTTATTTTATTTCACTTCTTAGTTTTAATAAAATACTTAGGTTCTTCACAAAGATAACTTGGATCTAAACAGAAGATGTTCATTGGTGGCTTCATTCAATATGATAATCATATTGTGATCAAGTGAAAGAACCAAAAAACATGTAAATTACTTTTCAAATCTTAAAGTGCTATACAAATGCAAGCTGTTATTACTTTTCAGTCCTTTCCACCAATTAAAAAACTGTTAGTGAATGCTGACTAGCAAATTGCCATTTTTATTAATATCAATCTTTTGTTCTTGCATACTCCCTGAAAGGCATTATATTAGAATTTTTTTTTGTTTATAAGAATTTTAAATAGGTTAAAAAGATTTGTTTCCAAGTTTTAAGTGTGCACATTTAAAAATGTTTGCAGGTAAAACAATTTTTGGCAATAAAAGCTTAGTTTTAAAACATCATGCTAACTTGTTGATGGAGTAAAATTGCCATTAGCTAAAATTTCAAGGCATAATATATACTTAGGGAGAAGTTATCACTAATAATAGTGATTTTAAATCCATATTTCAAATAACTTTAATCTGAAACAAATGTGTTTCAGAACAAATTTTACGAATGACCTCTGTTTAGATCTGATGAAATCATCATTGTTACATTGTAATGTGCCCGATGAAGAGCTACTAATAAGAGTGATAGAATTGTCAGCAATGAGGCAGCTAGGTGGTGCAATGGATAGAGCATGAGCCCTGAAGTCAGGGGGACCTGAGTTCAAATTTGCACTCAAACACTTAACACTTTCTAGCTATGTGACCCTGGACAACTCACTTTACCCCAAATGCCTCAGGGGGAAAACAATTGTCAGCATTTTCTTTATCTAACTTGTGCTTATGTTATTATTTTCAAACCATGATTATGTTGCAATAACTTTTTTATTTCACTCTGTCATTCTGTGAAGACTACTTTAGTTATTACTAAATAATATAAACAAGCATTACAGTATATGGAGAAAGCATCAGAGATCTGGCACCAAGATTGGGAAAGGTTTCTAGGAGAAGGTGAGATTTGAAGCTAGGATCTGAATGAAGCCAGGGAAGCTAGGACATAAGAAAGAAGAGAATTCTGGGAATAAGGAAAGACAGAGAAAATGTCAATAGTTGGGAAATAGAGTGTCTTTTTCTTTGCTTTTTGCTGAGGCAATTGGGGTTAAGTGACTTGCCCAGGGTCACACAGCTAGGGAATGTTAAGTGTCTGAGACCAGATTTGAACCCAGGTCTTCCTGACTTCAGGGCTAGTGCTCTATCCACTGTGCCACCTAGCTACCCCAAGGAGATAAAGTGTTTTAATTGAGGAATGACAAGAAGGCTGATGCACTAGTTGAGCACTAGTTTGGATATAAAGTATAAGAAAATTGTAAGAGGGGGAGAAAAGTTATTTTAATCAAAACAGAAAACTTATTTTCTGGATAAGAAATCTAATAATGTGTTTTAGAAAGAGAATTTTTATTTTCAGTTTCTTCTTCCACCTCCAAATTTCCTTCCTTTCTATTTACTTTTTGTCTTATTTCTTCTCATTTGCCTAAACTTTTTTTTTTCCCTAGTTATCATTCTGAAGCCCTTTCTTTCAGTCTTCGTGGTTTGAAATGATCTATTGCACTTGGCCACTTCCAGAAGATATTAAGTTTCATATTCCTAACTGGGTATTTCCATTGTTTACATAAAACAAATTAAAAATAAGATCAGCCAGGAATATGCATTCATATTCATAAAAAAATGGGAATGTAAAATTTTGATTTCCCATGTTTTGAAATCCCAGACCTGGCTCAATGTTTTTTTCACATGTACATGTCTCCTCCTCTCAAAAGGGGAATTTTTTTTCTGTACACATGAGCAAAGACTGAATTACAAACTATTAATAGAGTTCTCTATAAATGAAATATGCTCTCACCACTCCTTTCTCTCTCTCTCTCACTGTTCATTCTTTATAAAATGGGGAAGAAAAAGGAACTTATAAACTTCTCAATGTTTTAGCATCTGATTTATTCTGCACATTGAGCAGGAAAAGTCAACTACAGAGATTGAGAGAACAAAATAAAAAAGATGAAAATTTGTATCATAGATTATGTGTCTGATTCACTGCCCATTAAATTTCTAAGTGCAGCAAAATCGTATAAAATACAGTGGATAGAGCACCATCTCTGGAGTCAGGAAGATCAGAGTTTAAATCTGATGGCAGACACTTAATACTCACTAGCTGTGTGATCCTGGGCAAGTCACTTAACCCCAATTACCCCACCCAAAAAGTAATTGAGAAATATTTAACAAAAGAAGTAAAAATAAAATATAATGTGATGTTAATTAGAAGTTTTCTTAGTCAAAATTAATAGGGATATGTTTTTATTTTATTTTTACACCCTGTTGTCTGTTTGGCTGTTGTCCTTCATGCTCAAACAAGACCAAAATGATATAACGGTTCAGCATACAGAGTGTTTTATCGGGGCTGATCAGACCAATAAGAACTCTACAAAGGTTTGGCTCAAATAGTCCATATGAAAGTTTGAAGTGGAGATGCCTCTGAATTTGCACAATACACATTTCTTTCAAGCTAAAGCAATTCTGCTTTGCTTATGCAACACAGTGTCTTCTTTAATGTGGGCAGATCACATTGGGTGGACCTGTGCCAGTGTCTCCCATGTCACAATCAGTTCTAAAGTTCTTCAGAGAGACCTTGAGAATATCCTTTTGTCACTTTTCATCTCCATGTGAGTCCTTGCTTTGTGTAAGTTCTCCACAAGATAGTCTTTAAGGCAACAGACGTTTGGCATTCAGACAATGTGGCCAGCCCAATGGAGCTCTGCTCTTTGCAGGAGAGTTTGAATGCTTGACAGTGCCTTATCAAACACTGAGCTAGCTTTAGCAATGCTTGCATTAACCTCATCATCTATGTGCATATCCCTGGAAAGTAGACTACCAAAGTAAGTGATATTATTCACAGCATTCAACCTTTCTTTACAGTCACTGACAGTTCCATAGATGGATAGAGTAGTGCTGGCTGGTAGAGAACTTCTGCTTTCTTAATGTTGTCAGGCCCAAATTGGCAGAAACGACAAAGAATTGATCCATATTCTGTTGTATTTCAGCTTCAGGAGCTGTAATGAATGTATAATCATATGTAAACAACAAAAAAAGTCTCCCTCCATTTTAGTCTTGGCTTGTAGTCTTTTCAAATTGAATAATTTATCATCAGTGTGATAGCTGACTTTGATGCTGTTTTTATCCTTGTTGGAAGAGTCCAACAATATCACTAAAAACATCATGCTAAAAAGCATGAGAGCAAGCACACAGCTCTGCTTCCCTCCATTGGTGACTGGGAAAATGTAAGAGCATTCTCTAGCACCCTAAACTTATACAAGCATATTGCCATGAAACTGGCATATCATGCTCTTTAATTTTTTCAGGCAAACTCATTTGGCCATGATCTTCCACAAACGAACGCTCAAGGCTGATAGCATCAAAGTCCTTAGTCAGACTGATGAACCTTGTAGACAGACCTCTGTTCTGATCCTGACATTTATCCTGGGGTTGTTGGGCTGCAAACACCGTATCAACCATTCCTCTACACTTTCTGAAATCACACTGGCTCTCGGGTAGATGACCATCTTTCCTCTTTCAAGTGAAGGATCAGCTTATATGGGGCACTCTGGCAAGAATCTTTCCGGAAATGCCTAGGAGAAAAGCCCTTTCTGTGATTGTCACAGAACAATCCATTTCTCTTTCCTTTATAGAGATGGACAGTGGAGACACCCTTGAACTCATGGGAGATTCTAAAGTGTTTGAGAGTGTCCCTGTATCGCTTTTTCTGATCACTTGTGAGCGCTTGCCTTGTGCGAGTTCTCCATAAAATAATATATTTTTTTGATAAGCGTACATTTGGCATTCGGTGTGGCTGGCCCAGCAGGAGAGATAGAATGCTTGGCAGTTTAGTTAAAGGGCTTCAGTGTCTGGGAGACATGACATGGGAGACACTGGCACAGAACTACCCAGCGTGGCACGTCCTCATCAAAGAAAATGCTGTGCTCTGTGAGCAAAGCAGAATTGAAGAGGCTCAGGAGAAAAGTGATCGTGCAAGGTTAGAGAATCCACCCCAAATGTTCCTAGGGACTACTTGTGTCCGAGCCTTCCGAGCTCGCATTGGGCTGATCAGCCACAGGTGGACACACTGCAATAAGACTCTAACACAGTGATGTCATTTCAGTCGACCAACCAACCTAGGGGATCACCTCCTCTTGGCAGAAGATTTTAGTGAGGTTTCATAGGAGTAGTGGCCCCCTATCTTGCAAATGTCCGCTGGAACTGAATTGGGACCAGGTGGTTCACCACACAAGAGGAGCCTAATGGCATCCGGTACTTCTTCAGTTGGAAATTTGGCCGGGGGGAGAGGGAGGGGGAGGACCAACCTTAGGTGTGTGGCCAATGGCTTCAACATCGTCTGATGGTGCTCTTTGAGAATGCTATGGAAGTGTTCAGCCCTTTTTCTCCAGGATCATGTCCTTATTAGTAATCAATGTGATTCCATCAGTGCTGAGTGCCTGAGATATAGGTCTTTGGCCCATAAATAGCCTTTCAGCACATCATAAAAGTGTTTTAGATTGTTACCATAAGTATAAAACTGAATGTCATCTGCATTCCTACTGAGCCAAGAATTCTACAGCCCTCTAAGCTTTGTTTGTATTTATTTTTCATGGAGTTAATTGCTGCTTTCTCAGGGACGGACAAACCATCCCGCTGTGGACAAACTGTTTTTTACTTTTCTTTTAGCATTGAACATGGTAGGAATATAAAAATGCTTATTAATAAATACAGTGTATAACATAATAATAAATATAATAAATGCTTATTAAATTTAACTAAATTTGAAAATAAATGATTTCTATTTAATTATACATTCAGAAAAGTTGCCAAATTCTATGCCCTTTAGCAAACTCTGACAGAGCTGATAGCTTTTTTGATGGAAAAATAAACCTTTGCTAAGTTGAAAAAAATGTGGAACAATGAAACATCCAAACAGCATATATATATTATATAGTAAATTTATATGACAAATCAATGGATTAATAGATGACTCTTTATGTTCAGGAGATAACAAGAGTATAAGAGGACAGAATAAATACCTAATAAATAACATATAGGATAGTTAAATAAGATTCTTTTAATGTTGTTTCCAAAATTAAAAGTACAAATCTACTTATGATTTTCCTATTTTAAGGAACATGTACCATAATGTATGACAACTAATACTATTTATCTTCTCTAAAAGAAAGAAAAATAGAGATTGAATTTCTAATGTATATTTCTTTTCAATTCAAAATCACTATACATGCATGAGATGTATACACATGTACATGTATATATGTATGATACATATGACAATGTGTGTCTACTCATATACTTATTGTGTTTTGTACAAATGCAGATATATGCACATGCATGTGCATGCACACATACATACATACACACACCTGTTCCCAACCATTCAATTAGATTTATTTCTGTTATTTACTATCCTTTTCTAAGTACTGGTAATTTTTTTCAGGATACTTCCTTTATTCCTGATTTGCTTTCAAGAATAATTTACAATTTTAGATTGCAGAATTAAGAGAAGAGGGCTAATATCTAACTCTATAACTGAATTTTAAAAATATCAGAATTCTACTGTTTAGCACTCAAGCTATCAGGCCAGGTATGATTTATAAACTATATTCTAAGGAACTAAAATCATTATAGCTCTATTTTTCAAGAATGTTAGAAGATCCCTTCACTTTCACAACAGAAAAGAGTCAGTTCTATAAAATATGAATCAAAAAACTTGAGGTGATAGAATCACAAAATCATGGAATAAAAGAAATGGAAAAGGTCTCAAAAGCAATGCATATCAATCCATACCAAAAAATAAAAAAATTAAAAAAAAGAATCCTTATAATAACATATGAGGATTGGGGCAGCTAGGTGGCGCAGTGGATAAACCTGAAGACAGGAGGACCTGAGTTCAAATCTAGCCTCAGACACTTAATACTTTTTAGTTGTGTGACCTTGGGCAAGTCACTTAACCCCAATTGCCTCAGCAATAAATAAAAAAATAATATGTGAGGATGATGTCTCTCAAATCTCTTTTGAAGGTTAAACATTCTCAGTTCCTTCAGAGACCTCATAGGCCACAGATTCCAATGCTTCACTGTTTTGGCTTCCCTTCTCTGATCTATGAATGCCTTTTAAAAGAAGCCTGCCTAAATTAATCAATATCAATTTTGTTTTTTTAGATTGGCGCATTTAATATTGAGTAGTATTGAGTTTATAATCTATTAGACATCCCAGAACTCTTTTAAGCCCCATTTTAAGATGGTAAAACAGAATATTTTTATCTAAGGACACAACATTGAATTTTCTCCCAATGACTTTTATCTCATAAGATTTACCTAATGTTCTACTCCAGGAGTTCTTTGTGTCATGGATCCCTAGGGCAATCTGGTTCAGCCTATTGGTCTGTTTTCAGAATAATGTATGTGCAAAATAAAATAAGCTTACAAAGGAAATCAATCATTTTGAAGCATAGTAGTTGAAAAATTAAACAAGCAAATTTTATGGATCTGAGGGAAAAAGATAAGTCTTCCAAGATCACTTGAATTCTGATGAGAGAATTAGGATCTGTAAGAAATCCTTATAAATTAAAAAAAAAAATTATCCAGAGTTAATAGGATCTCTGACTATATTTATGAAAAAGATTGCTCAGAAAGAGTAAAATGAAAGTCATGTTGAGTGATCCTGATTGGATGACTACTGAAGCTATGTTAGTTTGGGTGCCACATTTAAAAAAAAAAAAGACATTTGGCAATTGGAGTGTCCTTGGAGTGTATTCAGAGGAAAGCAATCAGAGTAGACACCAGACAGGGGAGAAGGAAGAAGGAAGAAAAGAAAGGACAGAAATAAGATATTCGTAAGTATCTACAAAATGGTATACACTGTGTTAAGTATTTTCAGATATTAATTCAGTTGATTCTCACCATAACTATGGAGGTAGGTGTTATCATTATCCTCATTTTACATCTGAGAAAACTGAGGTAGTTAAGAACTTGCCCAAAGTCACACAGCTAAGACTTAAATATATCATGTCTTCCTGACTGTGAAGTCTGCATTCTGTTCACTGTACCAAGTTTTATTTTTGTATATTTGTTTCAGGCAAGCCCAAATATTTGTGAACCCTTTTGGGGTTTTCTTGGCAAAAATACTGAAGTGTTTTGCCATTTACTTTTCCAGCTCATTGTACAGACAAAGAACTAGGGTTCCTTCCTTGAATCCTGAGGTAATAACAATATTATCAATCCTGAATAACTGAGGTTAAATGACTTCCCCAGAGCCATTCTGTATATACACATGCATGTCTTTTCTAATAGAATGGATTTTTCTTGTTAGCAGGGATGGTTCCATGTTTTCTTTTTCATCTCCTGCACTTAACAGAAACTATGGTACAGAAGGCATATTAAAGGTGTTTGTTCATTGACTGACTAACATATTTAAGAGGCTATCATGTGGAAGAAGAATCAGACTTCTTTTATTTGGTTTCAGAGAGCAAAGTCAGTGGTCAAATGTGAAATCAGGAAATTAAAGCTTAGAACAAATGAAATCACTTCCTAATAATGAAAGCTGTTTCAAAGGGAATTGGATACATCCAGAGAGAGGCCTGTGGGAATTGAGAGTGAACCACAACACAGCATTTTAACGCTTTCTGTGAATATTTCCATGCATTTTGTTTTCCTTCTTAGGTTGTTTTTTTCTTCTTCTCTTTCTAGATCTGATGTTTCTTGTGCAGTAAGATAACTGTATAGATATGTATACATGTATTGTATTTGTCATATAATTTATCCTATTTAGCATGTATTAGATTATCTGTCATCTAGGGGTGGGAGGTGGGGGGAAGGAGGGGAAAAGCTTGGGAAAAAAAAAGTTTTTGCAAAGGTCAATGTTGAAAGATCACTCATATGTTTTGTAAATAAAAAGCTTTATATAAAAACAAAAAACAAAACAAAACAAACAAACAAAAAAAAAAAACAAAGAGAATTGGAAAGCTTTGGAAGATCTTGTTTCAGCTTCTTGTCATTTAAGTAGAGTCCATGTAACAAATATGCTGGAGAAGAGGTTCCTATGGAGGTGAAAGTAAATTACTTCTTAGGTATATTCAGCGCTTGAAATTTTCTCTCCTTTCCTCTTGCTCTTTTTGCCCTCTCTTCATTTCTCCCTTTCCTTCCCTCTTCCCATCCCCTCCTTTCCTCTCCTTTTTTTTATTCTATCCTATTCTTTTCTATCCCAACCTATATCCCAATGAATGTTTTGCCCACAAAATATGAATCCTATTTTGGAAACCATGTAACAGTGAATGGAGTTAGAATAGGTTCCTATATTATATGTAGCTGTAGCAAAATTTTGAAAAACTAAGGAACATCAAAATAAAGTCATTTGTCTTGGCAGCTCAAGGCAATATTAGAGTTATATTTAATAGAGGATTAATTTATATTTTGGTAACTATACAAAAGACAATAATTCTAGCCACTTTTTATATGATCACATATTTTTTCAATACATTCTTGTTATATATCTAATTGATGATAATCTCTTACAGCAAGCTTTAGATGATTTTTTAACAATTTCCCATAAATTTCCTTTGAGAGTAAATCAGTTTTCTTTTGTCAGAATCATCTATATGATTACCACATCTCATATTTCCTTTGTAGATACAGCTTATGTTTTGGGGATACAATAGAGATTTCCTCTCCATTGTGTTAGTACTTTAACTACATGCAATCATTATTTAATACATTTCTGTGTTGGCAGGGATGATAAAATGAATAGAGTTGAAGAATCATGAAACGTCAAGCATATAGCTATAGGGTACCTATTGACACCAACTGAAGAAATTCTATTAATGGTTTTAAAGTAGAGATATCAACAATCATACTTAAAAGAAAACGACAATGAATTATTAATAACTTCCATTCATTTAAGATCTTTAAACCTATTAAATCCTATGTTAAAACCTATTAAATCTCACTTAATATTTAAATGGTAATAGATCAAGAACACAGATTATATTCACAGATGCTCTAGGTAGCAGGCAATATTAAAAATATTATATATATATACACATATATATATACGTGTGTGTGTGTTTGTTAAGGCTTCTTCAGGCATTTTATCTGAAACCGCAAGCATTCTTACAAAAATGTTTTCTTGCTCTTGAAAACATTCTCATTTTAACAAATCTAAAAGTACTAAATAATCATTATTATTCTGACAAACAATAAATATTTTAACAAAACTAACTGAATTACAGAATCTGTATTTAGCTTATCTTTTTCATCTTCTTACTATAACTAATCACCTTCATCACCTTAATTTTCACTAAATTATCAAAATAATTACTTAATCTTTCAATCTGGCAATGTGAACATGACTATATATTAAACAATCTGTCTGCCTCTAAGGAAAATTGCTAGTTCATATTGAAGGCAATAGACTTAAAGAAGAGAAATTATAGACAAGCCACTGTTTAAAATACATAAAAATATTACCATGTCTGTAAATACTGCAGCAAGTTTATGGACAAATTCACAGATGGCAAGGGCATCAGCTATGGGGAATAAAGTTTCTAAACATCTATTCCCAACCCAGCCATTTGCCACTTGAGGTAAAATACACTATAAAATTAACTGTCAATAGTAGCATGAGAACTATTCCCTATGTTGACTATGTGTAGCTTAGTGGATGGTTGTAACACTTATCTGAATGTGTTAGGAGTAAAGGGCATTTTCATATCTGTCTTAATAACACTCTTTGGACTGAATGATAATAATTACAAATGTGGTTCTAGAGAATTGTTTTCAGTTTAGTTTCATTTTGCAGAGTCGCCTACCTCATCTGAGCCATCTGCACAGTCATAATCTCCATCACACCAAAACCTCGAAGAAACACAGTCCCCATTTGCGCAGAGAAAGTCTTTCAAGGTACAGGTTTGTGGCTCTGGGAATCAAAATTAAAAAAAAAATTAGAAAGTGTTAGTCTATTATGTGCCACTGTATTATGAGATGTATATAGCATAAATCATGAAATCAGATTAAGAAAAAGCAAATTGGAAGTTAGCCAAGCAAACCAAATAAATTATGTAGGAAAAAATGTCCCACTGAGAAGCTACAATATATATTATAATGACTTTTCAGACTTATTTTAAAAGACATGAATAGAAAGTGACATTAAAGCAACAAATGGCAAAAAGCTTCTTAATAAAAAAGACAGCCAAATGGCAAGAAGTTATGAAAATCTACATATAATTGTGGTAAAATAATGACTCTCATGGTTGCTGAGGTTATACCATTGCAAGTATTTATTTTAAACAGACATGTTTAAGATTTATCTATTTCATAGATGATAGTTCTCATGGGACAACTCTGAGGATCTGAGGGAAGAGGAGCCTCTATTTCTTACTTCCTTATTGGCTATTCTGATCCTTCTGTTTGACCACATTCTTCTTTCTTTAGTGTCAAGTATGTGCCCCCAACTATTTTCCATTATTTAGCACAGTATCTGGCATGTAGATTGTGTGTGTGTGTGTGTGTGTATCTAGGTATATAGCTATGTATGTGTGTCTGTGTGTGTTTTAACTTTGTGTGTAACTCATTCACCTGCATATTATCATCTGAAGATGTATTCTTCAATTGTCTTTCTTTTAATAGGTAGGTTAAGATGAACTCTCTCAAGTGCTTTTAAATCTCATTTTGAATGATCTGCAACTTTCCTATGTTTAATAATATCAGTACAATGCCTTTCTTAGATTGAAGTGCTGAGAGTATTACCTATAGAAAATCCTTCTTCCATTTAAAATCTGTATGAGAAGACAATTTCCTTCATCCTCACTTAAGCCCTCCTCAAGATTTTTCTAAAACACATATCATTTGCCTAGTTTTTTAAAAGCACACATTTCCTATTTAGGGTGAGCACCAAAGTGAAGATTCATCACATTGTGACTTCTATTTTACTGAATTATCTTTACTTTCCCCATTCTTGCAACTTCAGTTACATTAAAATCTTCTCACCCTTCCTTTTTTCACTGACATATTTAGTTTTATCAGGAAGTAGGGGAAACAACATTGTAAAAGGAAGCTGAAAAGTTAAAATAATGGAAAATAAAGGTTTCTTTTTTTAAAGGAATGAAGTGAACATAAATATTAAACATATGGTCATGTTTCCTTACAAATGAATCAGAACTCTATAATTTAGTATGCTTTGGAGGTACTGCAGAAAAAAGATTGATTTGACCCTTAATGTTTTAATTCCCCATTCATGCTAATTGAAAGCAAAATTGTGTGTCATATGTTAAACAGTTATGGTTTTGCTGGCTTTGACACAGTTTTCTTTATGAATGGATCAAAAGCTATTGTGATTGGAAGATTATAAAAATGGTATACATTTGTGTGTGTGCGTGTGCGTGTATTTTCCTCTCTAAAAATATAGAGCACATGCTGATTCTAAAAACCAACAAACTTCATTATGCCATTCTTATTTCTCTTGTTTCTAGGTATGGTGGTAGAGAAGCAAATGAATTTTAAAAAATGAAATTAAGAGTGGGAGAGATTTTCCCATGCCAATGTCTCATCATATTTCTTTGTTTTGAAAAATGTCAGCAAATCCGCTTTTGATTATTGGGGATGAATTATTTATAAACAAACACAAACTTCGTTGAATAAAGTATATTCTGTGGTTTTAGCCTCAAATTTGTAAAATGCCGAGATGGAGTGTAGTGTAATGAAAAGAACATTGGCTTTGGAATCGGAGATAGTGGGTTTGTGTCCTAATTCTGAAACTTACTAGGTATGTGACTATGTTAAATTCACTAAATTTTCTGAGCTTTGAATTTTTTCCCTTTTCTTCAAAATAGCAATGATTCTTTATGACCCTATTTTCTATATTGTCTACTGTGAAACAAGCATTCTTAAAGAATATTTCCAAAATATTATAGTCTGTATCAAAATGATATCATTACCATCCCACCCTCCCCAAAATTATACTTCCTAATTTCATGGAATTAAAGTGCTGTTAAAGATTAGCAAAGTTGGGACCCAGCTAAGAGGAGGAACAATCAGTCAGGATACTCATAATCCTTATTTAGAGATCGTGGCAGATATCATGTCTTTTAATCATTAATTGTGAATTGTAAATTAATTGTAAATAATTGTAAAATACAAATTGGAAGGAAATGTCTTGGAAATGGAACTGGGTTCCATTTTAAGAACAGATCCCTAGAAGACCTAATGTGGACTCATTGGTCATTTCTCCAACCTTTATAATATATGTTTTTGGAATTATTCAAGTAAGAGTGAGAGGTAGGGAAGGATATTGAATAATTAAAATTTCACCTTCATAGAACAATTTGGTTAATGAAAAATTTAAGAAATCAGTTTTTTTTAATCTTTAGGAAGTTGAATTAGTTTAATTTCTGAATGAACTGCTTTGTTTTGACTTTGAGGTAACACTAAATTTAGAGACAGAGTGAAAAGAGCATATATGTAACTATGGTCAACAACATATTTTTGGAAATAAGAACATCAATGAAAATCATAGTATGAGAGCTAGAAGAAACTTGAAAAGTTATATGGTCCAACCTCCAACATTTTATCAATGCAAAAACTGAAGCTCAGAGAGTTTAAGTGACACAGTAACACTGTTATAATTGGGGCTGAATCTATAATCTAGATTTCCTAACTTGGTCCGGTGCTCTTTTCAAACAGAACTATTCTAGAGAACTATTTATGAAGTATTTAACACAGTGCCTGGCATATAGTAAGTGTTACATAAATGTTAGCTATTATTATTGTTAATAATATGTATATATCATATAATATATATAGAAAGAAAAATGGAAAATGTTCAATATTCATTCATTAACACATTAAGTACATTTTTACATGCACACATAAATACAATTATTACATGATCAACTCGTATTAGAAAATAGAGGTTTTTTGATATTGTAAGAAGAAAGAAATAAATATGGAAAGAGGAGAAAATAGAGGAAAGCAGATGTGAGGAGATGAGAGTAAAAACAGATCAGATTAACTATATATGTGGACCAATTCAAATGACTTTGCATTACTACTGGTTTGAATAATTATACTTTCATATACAAATACTTTCGAAAATCATTGAGACAAACTTATTTGGTTTAGACTATATATAATAAGTCTTTTAACACTAAAAAGTATAAAAGATCTCCATATGTCCTTCTGCTTTACATTTTACTTAATATGCCAATACTCAGCAAATCAGGGAATAATTATCTTCAAGATACACCTGCCACAGTCTTAAATTATTTTAATAAATACATGGAAGCCATCTTGTTTCAAGAGATCCTTAAAGTCTGCATTTTGTTCTATTGAGGTACTTTATTTAAATCAACAAGTAATTGAGACAATTGGATTTCATAACATCTTAGTGTCTTTGTATCTACATATGTAGATGTAGAAAATCATCTTTAAAAGCCCCATTCCTTTTTACATTTTCATCAAGGATATCTTAGATGTATTTGCAGGCCACTTTTTAATGATTTTCTTGACTTTTAAAAGGAGGCAACCCAGTATAATATTTCCTGACATATGTATAAAAATAAGAAGTTATTTTTTTTATTAAACAAAAATATTTTCTGCCAAAGTCTTAGGTTCAAAATATTAGGAAAGGTATTTCAAATAAAAATGTCATTTCCAGTTCCTTTCCTAATTAGATTTCATATATAATTTTTATACATATTTATCCTATGTTAGTTTTAATTATATTTATTTTTGTACATTTTTTTGTGCTCAAATGTTTGGGGAACAAATGTTGAAAGTGTTACTATTTTCTCATCTCAATTATAAAAACCGTAGAGAACTAGACTTTCTATTGAAACTTATGCTAGACTCTTACTAGATTTAGTCTGTCATCCTAAAAGTAAATTGCTAATAATTCACAACCAACTGTGAATTTATTGGCATTGGGAAGTACTGAGTGAGAAACTCTACCAATGCAGGACTCACTGCCTCTGATGGTCAAAAAAGGTCTCTTGTTGAGAGGCTGTGACTTGCCCAGATTCAGACTGCTATTATATTTCCCAGATGGGACAGGCCTTCCTTTCTTCATAGCCAGCTCTCTAAACAACAATTTATTCAATTTACTTTGAGAAGCAATGTAATAAAAAATATTTAAATTAAAATTGACAGATTTAGAAAATAACAGCAGTGATCTGTCTTATACAAATTGATTTTGTCTTACCCTCTTCATTAACTCATTGTCTTACCTATGCCTTTATATATATATATATATATATATATATATATATATATATATATATATAACATTTAATTCTGATGAGTTTTGCTGCTTATCTAGTAAAAATCCAGAATTTACTCAAGATAATTTACTCTCTTTAGTGTATACATACACTTTGTGTTTATTCTTTTCCTGACTTAACATATTTTTATTCTGTTTGGGTTTTCATTAACTTTTCTTTTTTTTTTACTTTGTGGTTTTTATAATTTTTTTAAATTCATTGAGAGTACTTATTTTGGGCTATAAATAGCAGATAGGTGGCAAAGTAGATCGAGTTTGCCATTTTTAATTGTGACACAAGCATCAACTCTAACCTCAGATGCTTATGGCTTTGTAAGCCTGGACAAATCACAACTTCTGCCTGTTTTAGTTTCTTCATCCGAAAATAGGAATTACAATAGAACCTCCTCTCTGGGGTTAATTATGAGGATAAAATGAGGTAATATTTTAAAACATCATGGCAGTCGCTCTCCAACTGATAAGGTCAAAGGATATGAACAGACAATTTTCAGATGATGAAATTAAAACCAGTTCTAGTCATATGAAAAGGTGCTCCAAATCATCATTGATCAGAGAAATGCAAATTAAGACAACTCTAAGGTACCACTACACACCTGTCAGATTGGCTAAAATGACAGGAAAAGATAACGATGAATGTTGGAGGGGATGTGGGAAAAATGGGACACTGATACATTGTTGGTGGAACTGTGAACGGATCCAACCATTCTGGAGAGTAATTTGGAGCTATGCTCAAAAAGGTATCAAACTGTGCATACCCTTTGACCCAGCAGTGTTTCTACTGGGCCTATATCCCAAAGAGATCTTAGAGGAGGGAAAGGGACCCACATGTGCAAGAATGTTTGTGGCAGCCCTTTTTGTAGTGGCAAGAAACTGGAAATTGAAAGGATGCCCATCAATTAGAGAATGGCTGAATAAATTATGGCATATGAATGTTATGGAATATTATTGTTCTGTAAGAAACAACCAGCAGGATGATTTCAGAGAGTCCTGGAGAGAGTTGCATGAACTGATGCTGAGTGAAATGAGCAGAACCAAGAGATCATTATATACAGCAACAAGACTATACGATGATCAATTCTTATGGACATGGCTCTCTTCAACAATGAAATGCTTCAAACCAGTTCCAATTGTTCAGTGAAGAAGGCCATATACACCCAGAGAGAGGGATATGAAATGTAGACCACAACATAGCATTTTCATCCTCTCTATTGATGTTTGCTTCCATTATGTTTCCTTTCTCAGATTTTTTTTCTTGTAAAGATGATTTTTCTTACACAGCAAGATATGTGTGGAAATATGTATACATATATTCGATTTGTTAAGTATTTTAACATAATTAACATGTAGTGGACTTCCTGCCATCTAGGGAAGGGGTGGAGACTAGGGGGGGCAAAATTTGTAAAGGAAAGCTTTGTAAGGGTCAGTGTTGAAGAATTACCCGTACATATGTTTTTCAAATAAAAAGCTTTAATTAAAAAAAAAAAAAAGATCATGGCAGACATTAAAGTAATATCTAAATCTATGCTAATTATTATTATAAACTTTTAGAAAGTAGGGAATAATACTGTATTGACTACCATTAAGGGATTTTCTTTATAAAGACAGAATTTGAATTTTCCAGATCAGTTCTCCATTTTCCATCTGTTTTTCTCTTTGGTTTCATCTCCATGAAAGCATATATTAACTTGAGGATTGGATACCCTGCAGTTCCTCTTCCTGCTTCCCAAATTCCCTTTGAGTGTGCTCATTTAGATTTGAATGTAAACTCCTTCAGGGCAAGAATGTTCCTTCTCTTTCTTATTTTTATCCTCAGTGCTTCACATAACTCCTGCCTTGTTGTTGCTCGATTATTTTTCAGTCAAGTTCAACTTTTCCATTACTCCATTTGAAGTTTTGCTGGCAAAAATACTGGAGGAGCATGCCAATTCCTTCTCCAGCTCATTTTGCAGATGAGAAAACTGAGACAAAAAAAGGTTAAGCCTTACAGCTAGTAAAGTATCACAGATCAGATTTGAACTTAAGAGTAGTCTTCCTAACTCCAGACTTTATTTGCTTTATCAATTCTGCCATCTGCTGCCCCTCCTGACACATAGTATGCACTTAATCGTTTATTCAATTGAATTGAATTATAAAAATATGTATATGTCCATATATATATATGTATATATATATATATATAGACATAAATACAAATATTTATTGCTCCTGGGGGAGTAAATACTGATGTACAGCTTTGAGCTCTCACCTTCTCTCTATTTCTGAATAGCTGACAGTTTACAATAATATTTCAATGTCTTGCTGAAACTTACAACTAAACACATTACAAAGAAAGGCGAAAGCCCTTTATATTTCCCATTTCCCTAAATTTCAGGGATAGGCAATAATTGTACTGTACTGTGAATCTTCCAGGTTCATAATTCTGAAGTTGATTTGGATATTCCTTCAAGCTGCCTTTGTGCTCTAAACCTATAGTTTGATGATTTAAAAAAAATCTCTTAATCCATTATCATTCTGATGACTTATTTCCAGATTCATAAGACATTAATATTTTCTAATTATCTCATGTGAAAATTGAATAACAGAATCTTAAAACAAAATAATAATAATAAGAGCTCACTCCTCTATAACACTTTAAAATTCCTTCTTCATAATCTTTTCTGAAGTTGATAGTGAAAATATTATTTAACTCACTTAAAAGCTGAGGATTAGGGGTTACATTAAATGCTTGGTGTCACTCAGCAAATATCTGAGGTGAGACTTTAACCAAGTATTGCATTCTTTCCAATATATCATGCTCTCTATCCAAAACCCCTTGCAGGCTTTCTTCTTAAAGATTGAGCCATGCTTGCATGGAAGGGACATTGTTATCTATTCCATGCTTAATCAATATCAACTATATCAGTGATATCACTAAACTATTCATAAGTGTCCCTGTAAGACACATATTGATTTAGAAAACCATGTGTTACTGTTATCAATGTTTTATTGTATTTTTATTTATTTTATTAAATATTTTCCATTTACATTTTAATCTGGTCCAGCTTTACTCAGGAATGTTTTAGGCCACATATTTGATACCTCTGATCTATATTATGTGCAAAATAAGTAATTAATAGGAGCAAAGACTATTTGGGTGTTTTTATGATCAAACAACTAAAAGATTCACAGGTTATAACTGAACTGATATAGCACAGGTTATATTTGAAGATTTGATTTCTAGAAGTCTGTTTAGGTTTATTGGGAGAATAAAACAGTAACCACAGCTAGGAAAACACAATATTAAGTTATAGATGTAGAAGAGTTCTGAAAAATTAACTTCATTATGACTCCCCATTATTTCTGAAATCAAATAACAAGTCCTCTTTTTGGCATTTAAAGCTGTTCATAACCTGGTCTCTAACTTTCTACTCTTGTTCCACTGTATTCTCATCACATATTCTACAATTCAGCCACAATGGGGCAATTGAATATTTCTTAAACATGTCTAAGGTCACTAGCCAAGTCACTTGTTGGAGGCCATCACGCCACCCAGGTGACCCACAGATCAAATACCATCTTCCATTGGAGGCTTTCCCCAGTGCTCTAAGCTATTTAGTTCCTCCCTTCTTTGTTCTATATACTTTTTTGTGCCTACTAATTTATATGTTTTGTTCGTGAATTCCTTGATGTCAGTGACTGTTTTTGCCTTTCTTTGTATCTAATGTACTTGGAACACATAATAAATGCTTGCTTACTGTGAACTAGCTGGCTATACAAGTACAAGTTATCATTAAATGATCACATGCAGTATTACTCATGAATATCTTCTCATTAGAAGGCAAGATCTTTAGGGATTGTTTTCTATTTTTCCTTGGTTTTCTCTATGATAAATACTGGAATCTGCATAATTTTGGTGCTTCAGACATGTTTGCTGTAGCTTTATATAATAATCATATGGTTCTTAGATGAGTATGATATGAGTTTCATTTTGTCTTTTAAGTAGATTTAAAGATAAGGACTTAGACAGTAATGCTACATTTTTACAATTCTATCTTGGAAAGCAATGTGATTGAACATTATTATTATCATTATTCTTACTTTATTGGAATTCATTTTGACAAGCATGAGAGGACAACTTTTTTAAAAAAAATTTTATTTTATTTTAAAGAAAAACCATTTAAGCTACATGTTCAAAAGTATCTACTTAAAAAAAAGAACTATGTAACTGTTCTCAGAGAGGCTAGATGATATTCCACCCAAGTATGCATAAGGAAACTAAAAGCACTAAAAGGCTGAAATTAAATCTGTTAGTCTCTTAGAAAATTGTATTTTTGCCCTTTCTCTATATAATTCAGCTTCATTGTATCAACATGCACTAGAAGCTTCTTTCATCAAAAATTAATGTGATGCCTTAGCTCCTCATGACTTTTTTAACCAGTCTTCAGAACTGTTATAAATATTACAACTTGAGATCTGAGTCAATTTCATAGGAATATCCTTATCTAAATATGACATATAGATGAAAATGTAGGCTAGGGGTAAAGAGAATGTAATTTATACTTTATATCTATTAAAGATATGTAGTCTTGTTTGTTTCATAAACTGTCAGCTTCAGTGTATTAATATAGTTACTTACTGCAGTTTTCTTCATCTGAATTATCACTGCAATCATTCTGGCTATCACAGCGCCAGTGATCTGGTATACAGTTGTTGTTTTTGCATTGAAATTCATGAGGACCACAAGTCTTTTTATCTGTAAAGAAAGTGATCATAATTTCAATGTTTGACTTTCATAAAGAGAACATTGGTAAGAGTAGCATTAATAAAGAAATTAGCACTAGGCTCATAGCTATGCAGAGGTCTGCAACTGTGGACAAAAAAAACCCCCAAATTTTTTAAACTACTGAATAATAGCCCCAAAATAGAGATTAATATTACTATGGAGAAGCTGTAGCACTAAACCTAAATATAAATGCTTAATAATGCCCTATTAGATCTCAGAGTTAGAACCTAATGGGTAAGAAGAGCTGGAGTTGAGCTGTAGGAGTGGAGGAGGACATTGGGAAAAGAATCACGTGATATAGTGGCAAAGGAAATGCAATTGGAGTCAGGATATCCAGGACCAAATCTTGACTCTTCCATTTTTGTAATCTTGGACAAATTACTGAAATACTTTGTACCTCAGTTTTCTCACCTGGGAAATCAAGAAATCAGACTGGATAACCTTAAGTAATCTTCCAGCCCTAAGTCCCATGCCATATTGTACTTCTCTGACCATCTAAAGGACAATTAGGACACGTATCAGTCTGCTGAAATGAATATTGCCCAATTCTTTCAAGAAGAGGATTACCAGAACTATCTTTTCTTCTCTTTTTCCGCTAAGGCACTTGGGGTTAAGTGACTTGCCCAGGGTCACACAGCTAGGGAATGTTAAGTGTCTGAGGCCAGATTTGAACTCAGGTCCTCCTGACTTCAGGGCTGGTGCTCTATCCACTGAGCCACCTAGCTGCCCCTAGAATCGTCTTTTCTATCACAGGTACTACTTTAGTTTTTATAGTTATATTGTCTGTGGTTTCCAAATAAGAAATTCCTTGTTTATTTCAACTCTCTCCTCTCACTTGTAAATATTTTCCTACTTCTCTGTGTAGTTACGTCAGACATATATATATATATATACACATACACAGACATGCATATAGATATATACACATACATATATGTATTAGCACACACACATTCATAAACTCTCTCTCTATATATAAACTTTCTGTCTCTCTGTCTCTCTGTCTCTGTCTCTCTTTCTATATATAAACTCTTTGTCTCTCTCTCTCTCTCTCTCTATATATATATATATATATAAACTCTGTCTCTCTGTCTCTGTCTCTCTATATATAAACTCTGTCTCTCTCTCTCTCTCTATATATATATATGCATATATATATATATATATATATATATATATATAAAATTGCTGTGCATTTGTTTCAGTCCTGTCTGACTTTCTATGACAGAACTTGTTATTTCCAGGAGCAAAGCTACTGGAGTGGTTTGCCATTTCCTTATTCAGCTTATTTTATAGAAGAAGAAACTGAGGCAAACAAGGTTAAGTGACTTCTCGGGGTCAAATAGCTAGTAAGGGTCTGAGGCCAGATTTGATCTCTTTCTCCCTTATGGTTGAACAGGAATTTCTAATAAGGCATTCTTAAGCATTTATATGTAAGTTTAATAGCACAGCTTCTCCCTGGTAATAGTAACCTGTGCTATGAGGCTATTATTCAATAAAAAGCTTAAAGGATTTTTTTTCATTGTCAACAATTGCAGAACTGTACATAAGTTTGAACATAGTGGCAATTTCCTCCTTGATCTCCAGGTCTATAACTGTGTCACATACTAGCTGCTATACATATACACTCACTTATAAAATATATGTATGTAGATATTTAGAGAGATAAATAAAGAAACAGGTAATAGATATACATATACACACAGAAAAATATATGACACACCATTCTCCAAAGGAAAAACATCTTTTAAGAGATAACCTGCTAGGGATCAAAACTTCATGTAAACATAACTTTGACTAAGAAATGGTGAATTGAGTTGATCATTGATTTACGTTAACTATATTAAACATAATACAAATTCATGATAAAAATTGTAATAGCTGGTGTTTATATAAGGTTTGAAAATTACTTTATATTTTCTCATTTGATGCTCATAATAAGCATCATCTTTTAAGATTGGTCTGTTATTATTTCCATTTTACAAATGAGGAATCTGAGGCTGAAGATTAAGAGATAGAGTAAGAACAAAAGCAAGCAAGCAAGACAACAGCAGATAGAAAGAGGCAAAGAGACAGAGACAGAGAAAAACAGAGAAAGAGACAGAGACAGAGTCACTTTAGAATATACAGAATGTTTGCTATATAAAACATTCAAAAAAAATTTTAAAAAGGGGCAGCTAGGTGGCGCAGTGGTTAGAGTACCAGCCCTGAAGTCAGGAGGACCTGAGTTCAAATCTGGTCTCAGACACTTAACATTCCCTAGCTGTGTGACCCTGGGCAAGTCACTTAACCCCAATTGCCTCAGCAAAATAAATAAATAAATAAATAAATAAATAAATAAAAATAAAATAAAACATACAGAAGGGAAAAAGGCTATAATGATAATAGCCCTGACTTCAACAGTTTATAGTCAAATGATTATATATGACAAAAGGAAACAAATAAATGCATGTCTACACAGACATGTCTAAACACACTAGGCAGACATATTAACAAAAAAGGAATAGCAAATCCTTAATTATCTACATGTTGATTTTCTCTAGACCCCAGAAGCTAGGTGGTACAGTATAAAGAGTTTTGTCTTAGACTCAGAAGAAGAAGCGTTCAAATACTGTCCCAAACATTTACTATGTATCTCATAGACCTGATTCCTGATAATCACCACCAATGAAAAAGAAATTAAAGAAAAAATTAAGAGCTATTTTGTCTAATTCAATGGCAGCAAGTCTGACAATCTAACTGAAATGGATGAACATTTACAAAAATATAAATTGCTCAGGTTAACAGGAGAGGAAATAAAATGCTTAAATAGTCCCATTTCAGAAAAGGAAATTGAACAAGTCATTAATGAACTCCTTAAGAAAAAAATCTCCAGGGTCAGATGTATTCACAAGTGAATTCTACCAAACATTTAAAGAACTATTAATTCCAATAATATGTAAAATATTTGGAAAAAATTAGGTAAAGAAGTGCTGCCAAAATCCTTTTATGACACAAGTATATCCCTGGTATTTAAAACAACACAGGGCCAAAACAGGGAAAGAAAATTACAGATCAATCTCCCTAAAGAATATTGATGCTAAAATTTTAAGCAAAATATCAGCAAAGAGATTATAGTAATTTATAAGCAGGATAATATACTAAGACCAAATGAAATTTATACCAGGACTGAAGGGCTGGTTCAATATCAGGAAAACTATTACTATAATCGACCACATCAATAACAAAATCAACAGAAATCATATGATAATGTCAATAGATGCAGAAAAAGCTTTTGAAAAAAATACAGAATATCTTCTTATCAAAAACACTAGAGAGCATAGGGATAAAGAGAACTTTTCTTAAAATAATAAGCAGCATCTATCTAAAACCTACAGCAAGCATTATTTGCAATGGAGAGAAGCTGGATGCATTCCCAGTACAAGCAGGAATGAAACAAGGATGCCCATTATCACCACTATTATTCAACATAATACTAGAAATGTTGGCTTTAGCAATAAAAAAGAAAAATAAATTAAAGGAATTAGAATAGGGAATGAGGAAAGAAAACTATCACTCTTTGTAGATGATATGATATACTTACAGGATTCTAGAAAATAATCCCAAAACCTACTGGAAACAATTTCATAGCTTTAGCAAAGTTGTAGAAGCCTATATATCTATTAAAATTTTGAGCAATGAAATATTCATTTTTTATCTTATACAATAATAAAGGTAAAGCTCTTTGAAAACCCCAAACTACATAGATATTGGCTATTATTACTTTATTATTTGTATTGAGATGTTTTTAATTGTTCTCTCCCTCAGTTCTGTATCTAGTTAGATTGCCAGTTTGTGTCTTTGATTTATTAAAAACTTCTTCATCTTTCACTTTCATTTGTTTATTTAGGCATTCAGGGAATTCCAGTAGTAATACTTTATGAAAGATTCCCGATGATTTTACAATCTAATCTAATCTCAATATCTTATCATGTTATCATCCTGTTCACAAACTACAATATCTATAATATCTCTTCAATAAAGTTTTAGAAATTATTTTTTCTAGAGTCCAGGTTTGACCAATCTCTAGTTCAGTAAATACCCATGGCTTCCTTATACCTATATAATTAATATAAACTCCTGTATTTTAAAACCTATTTTCAATGAACCTACTTTCCCAGCTTTATTAAGCATTATTCCATTTTATTCATTCTGTAATCCAAAACATTATTTTTTACACATGACATCCCATTGCTAATCTTTAAATTTTCTATGAGGCAATCCGTATCAGAAATCCATGCCCTCCTTATCTCTACCTCTTAAAATCTCTAGTTTCCTTCTAAACTTGGTTCAAATTCTACATCCTACATATGGCTTTTCTTGATCCTCACAACTACTAATGTCTTCTTATCCTTTCTCTCCAAATAAGTGATTATGTATTTACTTTTAAAGTATTTTATATGTATTTGCACACACACACACACACATATATATATATACACATATACACAAATACACAGACATATAGATATATAGAACATGAAAAGTATTTCATAAAATACTTGCTTAAATGATTGAAAATAAAGGACAATGTAGAAAAAGTGGCTTACATTTATATAAATTCTCCCTCTCCACAACAAAAAGTCCTGCTTTCATATTTTCTTGGGGCACAGAAATGCTCGTTAATTTTTGAAACTTACTGTAACAGAGAATAACAATTTCTAAGTTCCACCACACTAGAAAAGCTTTGAATAAAACCCCTGTGATAGGATATTTTTTACTAAGACTGATTTAGTTCATTAATATATAGAGGTTCAACACTAGTTGGGCCACAGGGTGAATAATTTTTTGTACCTAGATAATCCATGATAAAGATAAAAATATAAAGAGGTCTTTGACTCTGTACAACCTGTTCCTTTGTCTTAAATAGATGTGGAAGAAATGCAGAATAGGTAGACTACAATGGTTAGATGGGTGGATGGATGGAGGTACAGGTGATATAACTGTCAAATTTTCAGATGACACAAAACTTGTAGGACAAGTTAACATGTTGAATGAACTGAATTGGGCACCAAAATGTGATCCAGTGGACTTAAGTACAAATCTCAACCAGAGACAAATTTAACACTTCAGTTGAATTCAATAACCATTTAACAGAAAACCCATGATATGAAAAGCCTTTTGTTTAACACTAAAGGAGACACATAGGAAAGGTGCATAGAACTGTGATGACTCAAATGAAGCAGGGATTATTTCTAATTGGAGAGGGCAGAAGAGGTTATATAGAAAATTTTACATTTAAGCCTTAAAGGCTAATTAGATTTTCAATTTGCAAAGATTGACATAGAGTGGGGAGGCCAAGAGAAGGGGAATATATTCTACCTGTAGGGGAAAGTCTTGAATGCCAAGTTAGAGTTTAGGATTTTTTTTTTCAAATTTTAAGAGTCATAAAAGAGAAAGCTGGATATACTAGCAAGAAAGTCAGATGGAAAACCAGGAAAATCTGGATTCAAATCCTATCTCTGACATATACTGTCTGTGTAACCTGGAGCCAATCAATTATTCTTTCAGTGATCTAGGGAACACTCTAAGGCTACAGGATTGTAGAAAAAGTTCTCACCCATATTGGATAAGGTAGTGACTACACCCATGTGTTCTCTATTATACGAAAATCTTGGGTCTATTCCCTGTCTGTAATGCTAGGAACCACAGACAAATTTGAAAACCTCCGATTAGCTCCACATTAACAAAAAATGTCTGGTAGTAAAGTGCTTTGAGGGAAAAAGGGACTGAGACTAGGAAGAACAGTTAGGAAGATGATATGATATACTTAGAGGATTCTAGAAGTGTACAAGGAAGAAATAATGAGGGGGAAGCTAAGTGGTGCAGTGGATAGAGCACCAGCCCTGAAGTCAGGAGGACCATTCCCTAGATATGTGAACCTGAGAGAGAGAGAGAGAGAGAGAGAGAGAGAGAGAGAGAGAGAGAGAG
>JAJPUD010004925.1:52777-103267 GCA_023553655.1 Myrmecobius fasciatus | reverse complement strand
CATTAGGGAAATTGGTCTATAGTTTTCTTTCTCTGTTTTCACACTACCTGCTTTAGCTATCAGCACCATATCAGTCTCATAGAAGGAATTTGACAGTATACCTTCTGTCCCTATTTTCTCAGTTTATATAGTATTGGAATTAATTGTTCTTTGAATGTTTGGTAGAATTCACATGAAAATCCATCTGGTCCTGGAGATTTTTTCTTAGGGAGTTGGTTAATAGCTTGTTCTATTTCTTTTTCTAATATGGGGCTATTTAAATAATTTATATCCTCTTCTGTTAACCTGGGCAATCTATATTTTTGTAGATATTCCTCCATTTCATTTAGATTATCAAACTTACTGGCATAAAGTTGGGTAAAGTAACTCCTAATTATTGCTCTAATTTCCTCTTCATTGGAGGAAAGTTCTACCTTATCATTCTTGAGACTAACAATTTGATTTTCCTCTTTCCTTTTTCTTATCAAATTAACTAAAGGCTTATCTATTTTGTTGGTTTCTTCGTAGAACCAACTCTTAGTTTTACTTATTAATTCAATAGTTTTCTTATTTTCAATTTTATTAATTTCTCCTTTTACTTTTAGAATTTCCAATTTGGTATTTAATTGAGGGTTTTTAATTTGTTCTTTTTCTACTTATTTTTTTTTTAATAATAAGCCTGATTCGTTGATCTTTTCTTTCTCTATTTTATGCAAGTAAGCATCTAGAGATATAAAACTGCCCCTTATAAGCGCTTTGGCTGTATCCCACAAATTTTGGTATGTTGTCTCCTTATTGTCATTCTCCTGGATGAAATTATTGATTGTGTCTATGATTTGCTCTTTCACCCATTCATGCTTCAGGATTAGATTATTTAATTTCCAATTAACTTTTGGCCTATTTACTCCTGGCCTAATATTGCATGTGATTTTTATTGCATCTTGATCTGAAAAAGATGCATTTACTATTTCTGCTTTTTTGCATTTGATTTTGAGGTTTTTATGCCCTAACACATGGTCAATTTTTGTATAAGTTCCATGGATTGCTGAGAAAAAAGTAACCTCCCTACTGTCTCCATTCAATTTTCTCCATAGATCTATGATACCTAACTTTTTATCATACCTAAACAATTGGTTTATCTCCCTAGTTTCTTTCTTGTTTATTTTGTGGTTTGATTTATCTAATTCTGAGAGAGCAAGGTTGAGATCCCCCACTAGTATAGTGTGGCTATCTATTTCTTCTTGCATCTCTCTTAATTTCTCCCCTAGGAATTTGGATGCTATTGCACTTGGTGTGTATATATTTAGTATTGATATTGGTACATTATCTATGGTACCATTTAATAAAATATAGTTTCCTTCCTTATCTCTTTTGATTAGATCTATCTTGGCTTTTACTTGATCTAAGATAAGGATTGCTACTCCTGCTTTTTTTTGTTCACCTGAAGCATAAAAGGTTGTGCTCCAGCCTTTTACTTTCATCCTATATGTGTCAATATGTTTTAAATGTGTTTCTTGTATACAACATATTGTGGGATTCTGGTTTTTAATCCAGTCTGCTATCTGCTTCCACTTTATGGGAGAGTTCATCCCATTCACATACACCATTAGAATAACTAATTCTTTATTTCCTGCCATCTTATTTACCCAAGTTATGTTTTCCCTTTTCTTTCCCCTTTCTCCCTTCCCCCCTCCTCAGTACTTTGCTTTTGATGACCCCCTCCCCCAAACAATATTCCACCCTTTAGAGCCCCTCCCCCTGTTTTTACTCCTTTCCCCTGATTCTTTTATTTTCCCTTCTATTAGTTTATCCCTTTCTTTTCCTCCTTTCCCTTTCACTTCCCTCTAGCAACAGACAAGTTTCTATGTGAAATCAAGTGTCTGATATACACTTTTAGAACCCAACCTGATGAGAGTAAGATTTAGGCAGTGCTCATCTCCCTCCCCTCTTTCTCTCAATTATATTAGGTTTTCTTTGCCTCTTCAAGAGATTTTACCTTGTTTTTACCTCCTTTTTTTTTAGATCTTATTTTACTTTTTCCCTCTTTTCCCCAGTATGATAACCTTTCCCCTTCTAGTTTTCTTTTTCATATTATCAGAGTAATATCTAGCTAATTATACCCCCAAACTTTAAGTATCCCCATAGTAGAAATAAAGTTCTCTAGTCCTTTCCTTTTTTACCTTTTTATGCTTCTCTTGAGTTCTGTGTTTGGATGTCGAATTTTTTGTTCAGATCTGGTCTTTTCATTAGAAATAGGTGAAATTCATTTATATCATTGAATGACCATCTTAATACTCATTCTAGCTGGATAGGTTATTCTTGGCTGTAATCCAAGTTCCTTTGCCTTTCGGAATATCTGATTCCAGGTCCTTTGATCCTTCAATGTGGAGGCTGACAGATTGTGTGTGATTCTAAGTATTGATCCTCGGTATTTGAATTGTTTCTTTCTAGCTGCTAGCAGAATCTTTTCCTTGGTGCGATAGTCCTGAAATTTAGCCACGATATTCCTTGGAGTTTTAATTTTGCCGTCTCAGGAGGTGATTGGTGAATTCTTTCAATGGTGATTTTGCCTTCTGATTCTACAATCTGAGGGCAGTTTTCTTTCAGGATTTCCTGGAAGATAGTGTTTAGATTCTTTTTTTCATCATGACTTTCAGGAAGTCTGATAATCCTTATATTGTCTCTCCTAGATCTATTTTCCAAGTCAGTTTTTTTTCCCTAGGAGATATTTCATATTTTCTTCTAATTTTTCATTTTTTTTTGTTTTTGTTTGACTGATTCTTGAAATCTTATTGAGTCATTCACTTGCATTTGTTCAATTCTTATTTTTAAAATGTTGTTTTCTTCAGTTACCTTTTTAAGCTCCTTTTGTAACTGGCTAATTTGTTCATTGCATTCTTTTTTTCCATTTCACTAATTTTATTTTTCAATAAATTGGTGTCTTTATCATATCTCTTTTGGAGGGCTTCTTGCACTGACTTCAGTTTATTTTCCCATTTATCCTCCAACTCTCTTTTGAGATTCTCTATGCAATCTTCCAGAAAGGCCTTTTGAAAAGGGCACCAGTGATGGTCCTTAATAACATCCTCTTGAGTTTTGTCTAAGGGAACTGCAGGATCTGAGGTCAGCCCTTCTCTGTCTCGATAAAAGCTGTCTATGGTGAAAACTCTCTTTTGCTTCTACATTTTTTTTTTAGACAGTGTGTATGTTTCTTTAAGGTTTGGAAAAATGGTCGCTAAAGGTCTTTGCCCTGGGGAAATTTGGTGAATTAACTTAAGGTGCTGGGCCGGTAGGGGCTAGGACTAAATCCGAATTTCTCCTTAAACAAGGCAAGTCTGCCAGAACACCTGCCCCCAATCCGGGCAGAGTGTCCCGAGTGCCTCAGATAAACCCCTGGTGTTTGGAGTTTGGAGTTTTTGCCACTATGAGCTGAGTCCCACCCTCACTTCCGGCCTACACCGGAGTCCTCTGTTTATCCCTCTGTCCCAGTTAGACAAAACCTGATGTGAAGTTCTTCAGAGATATCAGCAAGCAGCGTCCAAGTGTTTCTGAATTCGTTGACTTGAAGATCAGTTCAGAGGCTTATTTTATTGTTGATATGAGAGAAGATCGGAGGAGACACAGTCACATTTTCACTCTGCCATCTTGGCTCCGCCCCCCTAGGATTCCCTTTTTCCCCTCTTTTATGATTTCTTTGGAATACAGATGCAACAACCTCATTTTAGAAAAAGAAATTGAACATGCCATCAATGAACTCCCTAAGAAAAAATCTCCTGGGCCAGATGCATTCATAAGTGAATTCTACCAAACATTTAAAGAACGATTAATTTTAATACTATATAAAGTATTTGGGAAAAAAAAAAACAGGCGGAGTCCTGCTAAATTCTTTTTATGACACAAATATGGTGTTTCTACCTAAACCAGGAAGAGTCAAGACATAGAAAAAAATTATAGACTAATATACCTAGAGAAAGTTGATATAAAACAATATTTTTAAAACCTAGTTCTGACGATGCCATTCTTCTGATCAAATATCTCCATTGATTTATAGGTGCTTCCAAATATATAAAGCCATTCAACAACTTCCCTTAACAGGATTATTTCTTTTTTTTTACTATACGCATCAATGAAATTTATTTATCTATAGAATTTCACATATTTCTTTGGGATAGTTTCACTTTTGTTTTTATATCTTCAGTATCAAACAGCCCCAAAACTATAGGAGGCATTTAATAAAAGTTTTCTGATGGTTGTTGATTCAAGGAAAATTGTCTGAAGGAAAAGAGAAGAACTAGGCAAGATACTACAATAAATATGAGCAAAGTGATTATTTCTAGCTGATGGATATAGAAGATGAGATGGTTTCTGATTTAGGACTCAGGTATTTCAAATGACAAAGATATGAAGAGGGGACCATCAGGATGTAGGGGAAAAATGTATATCAAAGTCAGAAGTGAGAGAATGTTTCAAGAATGAAAATAGTTTAGTTTGACTGGAACATAAGGCATATTAAGGGGACTTTTTGGAGGACTGGGAATAGCAGACAAACAAGTTTGGGAATGGTGCTTCTGATGATATGTGAGCATAAAGGTGATTAAAGCTGGTCTGTACCTTGGAAATTACTTCGCTTGCAATATAAAGAATGGATTAGAGGCACTGGGCGAGACTGAATAGACAAAGAAAACAATTATAATAGGAAAAAGTAATGAGAGGTAATGAGGCCATGAACTAAAGTAGTATCAAAAAATAATAAAAATGAAGAGTGAACAGATCTGAAACATTTTAGAGGCAGAATAGATAAAATTTCCTGATGAATTTGGAGAGAGGGTAGGAAAAGATATGGAGGAATACCACTAAGAGAAACAGAAATTGAGAGTAGGAAAAGACTGAGGGAAAGGGGAAAGACAACTTTGTTGATATATTGGAGATCTCATACTTTGATATATTCAAATATCAGAATCAAAAGGGCTTTCAAACAACACTGAATATCTGGGAGAGATCAGGAACAAAAATTTTTATTTTGTGGTCACTCCTATAGAGATGACAGCTGGAACCATTTGAAAAGACAATCTCAAGTATGAAAATGTAGAGAGAAAACAACGCAGGAAAAAATGCATAAAGAAAAGCAACAAAGCAAACAGAAGCAGTTCAGGAACTGTATATAGGATCTTTAGAGTCTAAGGACATACATGCACACATACATATATATGTACAAACATATACATACACAAATACATTTATTATGTACATTTTATATATTATCACAGGTACATATACCGTTTACACATATTTATATTATGTGTTTGTATATATATATATATATATATATGTATATTTAAACAAATGCTATAGATAATAACAAGTAGGATGTTGCCCAAGAAGATGCATTGATAGCAAAATGTAAAGTGAATCTAGAGTTAGAATTTAGTTTTGGAAGAAATTGAATACTTGTCTATAGAAGGCAACAACATTGTACTATATCAACCTAAATAATCAATGATATAGCTAGAACATTTATAATCGTATGAAAAATGCAACACCTTAGGTGATTGCCCTAGAGTCAGGAGGCCATGAAGTCAGAAAGACGCGAGTTCAAATTCGGCCTCAGATACCTAATACCTGTCAGATCCTAGGTAAGTCATTTAATCTCTGGGTACCTTAATATCCTCATCTGCAAAATGGTGATAATAAGAGAATCTTGGTTTCTTTCAACCAAAAGTGTTGTAAGGATAAAATGAGCTAATAATTGTCAACACTTAGCATACATAATATTTGGCTATATAAATGTTAGTAATAATGATGATAATTTGAAATGCTCTAAACTCTTTACTAATTAGAAAAATGCAAATTTAAACAATTCTAAGTTTCTATTTCACACTCATCAGAATGGCAATGATGTCAAAAAAGGAAAATGACAAATGTTGGGTGGGCTGTGAAAAAAAAAAACAGGCTCATAGATGTACAACCATTCTGGAAAGCAATTTGGAATCATAACAAAAAAGTCTCTAAAGAGAGGGTGGCCTTTGATTCAGAAATATCAATGCTAAGTCTATACCCAAAAGAGATCAAAGACAAAAGGAAAGAAAGGGTCCTTATATATAAAATGATTTATACCCCTTCTTTTTGTGATGGAAAAACAAACAAATTCGAAGATATGAAAATATATAACAATTGAGGAATGAATGAATAAGTTGTAGTAAGTGAATGTGATGGAATACTATCATGTTGGTGAGACATGAGGAAATAGATGATTTCAAAAAGACTTGTATGAACTGAGGAGGAATGGAGTGAAAAAAACAGAACAATTCTAACTCTAATATCAGTATTATTAAAATATGAAGATTTGTATAAACTTGAAATTATCAAAAGCAGAGGAATAATTTATGCAATGACAATAATGCTGTAAAAAGAAACCACTTTGAAAGTTATAAAGACTATGATCAATGCAGTGATCATTAAGCATTCTGTATGACAATGATGAAAATGCACACACCGTCTATTATAGAGAGGTAACTGATTTTAGGTGCAGAATAAAAACATGTCTATATATATACATATAAAATATGTATGTATATATACATATGTATATGTATATGTATATATATACACACATACATTACAAACACAATATAAAAACCTATTTTGGATATATATAAACTTAGATTTATACAGAGCAATTCAGGGAATTGTTTTGCTTGAGCACATGTATTTGCTGCAAGAAATTTGCCTTTTCTTTTCCCCACAATGGAATAAGGATAGAAAGAGATTTCTGTTCATTTAGAAAAGAGGTTAAAAAGTATTATAGATAAGAAATGTTACATGCATTTTATATGAGACTATTATACTATTAGTTTTAATTCTTTTACTTTTATAAAGAGATTTCTAATGAAGTAGAAGTAATTTATAACATTTGCAATATATTGCAATATGAATATGTTGTAAAATAAATAATATTCAATATAAAAATGATACATCAATAAAACAGAAAGTGAGAAAAAATTATAATCTTTGCTTAGAACAAGAGAATATTTGCTAGTTGGAGACATAGCATGGTACTGTGAACAGTACTCTAGGGTTAGAAGTATGAATGTCATTACTTTCATTCCAATGCTGATATTTATTTTATACATGACCATGAGAAAATCACTTGATTTGAGTCTCATTATATTTTAATTATAATAATGCTTCAGAGGTAACTCTTAGAAAAGCATAGCTGTACACACTGAAAGTCTAAAATAATAGTAGGTAATACGCAGTGCTATAAAGTTCAATTCTGCTTTACATATATTATCTCATTTTATCTCCACAGCAAGTCTGGCAAGTAGATGTCATTATTATTTTCATTATATAGACAAAGAAACTGAGACCAATAGTGACTTGTTAAGGGTCATAAAGCTAGTAAATGTAGAAAGCTGAATTTGAGTATAAAGTTTAGACACATTTGAGTATAAAGTTTGTCACAACTAACTCAAGTGAATGAGGACTAAAGACTTACAAAGGAAGGAACTCATGCCTACAAAATGCAAGACAGAATGCTCTGCCAATCACCATTTCAAAGGGTGATTAGAGGGAACAGATCTGCCTTTCTCCCCAATAATAGTGTACATTTCCTTTATTGCAATTTTTTGTCTCTCTAGTCAGTGCTATGAGGACCTTCTAGAAAGGTTCCAATAAATATAAAAATGTAGTTCCTTATGTAAGCTCTTCTTTGCTTGTTAGTAGTGTTATTGCATTTTATCTGGATAAAACACTTTCATTAGACTATATACATTTAATTCAATTAAAGAAAAATCTACAGAGGTCCATGTTGCTTCAGTAAAGAAATAGAATGAATAAAGTTAAAACATGCCACGATCCCAAAGTACTAAAGTTGGGAGTTAACTTTAGGGGTAATGAGAACGAAGTACCGGTTTGAATCGCCCATAGCATATGCAAAATTGTACCCCAAAGCAGCATAGGATGTTATCATGAATTATTTTGTCCATCTGATTTTTTTAATTCACAAATTAAAATACAGAAGTTTAAAATGGAAACTGATTACATTAAATTAAGTTGTATTTTTTTCTCATCTAAGTTCATAGATTGACATTTTCTCAGGTTAAAAAACCCTGTTGTAGAGAAAGGATCCAGCATATTAAGTGCATTCTATGTATCACATTAATGTGAGGACATATCAAGAAGTATATAGGATGAAAAAATAAATGTACACCACTAGGAAGACAACTCACATAGATGAAATTCCTGATTCATCAAAGTATCAAAATAAAATAAAAAGAATTCAGACTTTCATATATTTGTTCCTCTTTCCCTGAGATAGGACTTTGTGTTTTGGATTGACAGTGAGGAATTTAATCCTTAAGTAAAACAAAATGACAAAGAAGCTCTTAGGCAAAATTGTACCTTTTTAAATTTGTGCATGGAGTTTACATGTGGATTCCATTAAGATATATTTGTTTAATCTCATACTCAAATCACTCCTTTACTGATTTCAGATGTAGGATAAAGAACTTTGACCAGGATTTTTTCTCCATAAAAGAAACTGGCTCCAGCCTTCTAAAAGTTAATGAAACATGGATTTACTAAATACTTTTCCAGTTTTTAATATGTAAACATAAAAAGTTGGTATAAAGAAAATATTTTTCTAAAATACATAACCTTAATGTTTCTTTTAAAACAGCTCTGTTAGAACTAAGATTATCAGATGGCTATAGAATGAATTGCTTTTGAATTAGATTAAAATGAAGAAGTGTTAAAGTAGTAAAAGATATTTTGGGGTGGTAATCACTCTGAAATTTTGCAACTAGAATTTGTATGACTCAGAAGAAAAAAACATCCAATAAAATTAGAGGATGTAATTTACACTCATATAAAAATGAATAACATGCAAGTTCTTAGTAACAGGTTGGGTATCAAATCTTAAACTATCCTTCTAACCCATCAAACTTGAAACTTTGAGAAAAATAAACTTGAGTATTTTGAAGTTATAAATAAATAAGCCTAGTAGCATCTTTCTCAAAGTATAGCAATTTGTCCCTTATATAACATACCATTTTGCCATATGCAACATAGAAATAGATGATCTCATTAGGCTTTATCTTATCATTTCCTAATCAGCTGCCTAGGAAGTAGGACATTGATTTTAAGTTTCTGCTTATAGTACATGATTGTTTGCTTGGCCTAACTCCAAAATTTCTTTAAAATGTCCTTATAGTTCACTTCTCCACCAGATATCTTTAGCCTGCTTTTAATAAGCTCCTTGGCTCCTATAATATTACTGCACCTGCTTCAGATTTCACATTTTTCAGGCAGACAGCAAGGCTATGAAAGAAATGCAAAAGCCCAAACTTAAACTGAATTTAACATGAGAAATCAAATGAAGACGCCAATAAAATTTACATTTTAACGTAATCATTAGTCACATGAAGAAAGCAAAGTATCCCAATGGATTCTCACTAATATACATTAATTTTTCCTACTCAAACAGTCTTTCAGGTCCTAAATGAGTCACTGTGAGCAGCCAGGAAAATAAATGGCCTTAATTTATTCTCTGATGATTTCTAAATATATCTATGATCATCAATCAACATACATGCAAATGTTATGCATGTACTCATATGTACATACACATATTAAAGTTTATATATGCAGAGTCTACATAAGAAAATACATACATATATAATGTAATTATATAGGTGTATATATACATTGGGGTGAATATAAATATATGTGTATGCATATACACATATACATATATTATATGCATATGAACATTATATTGGGCATACTAAAATTCTTAGTGCTAACCTATTAAGGCCTAAAATTGCATTAATACTTTTGGAACATATTATATAAGTATATTTATTCCATTGAATACAAGCATAGTGAAATAAGACAAGGCTAGTTAACTATATGCATAGAGTAACTGCTTATAATGATGTCTGGTGAAAGGAGAGAGGAAGGCCTCTTTGGAAAAGTTGTGTTCAGCTATGTAGTGCATTAAGATCTTTCTATTCTTTACCAAAGGAATAAGTTTTGTGGTGATGGGCAAAGTAAATCTTAAGATTACTTGGGAAGATAACATTTGTCAGGGATCTAACCAATTAAAGCTCAAGAGGACTAAATTGAAAATCAGGAGAGAGAAAAATTTCCAGATTTAAAAAGCACTATATATTATAAATATGATAAATACCATTGATTCAATACAGCAGATTCAATTTATTTTATTTTCAGCAAGGTGTATGCAAATTTTCATTATAATAGTCCATGGATGAGATTGAAAATAGTAGACTCAGTGATACCTTAGTCAGATGGATATACAATTGCTTTAATAAACAGACCGTGATAGATCTGATTAGAATATTGAGGTTAGCTTTTCAAAGTTGTCTAATGCTGTATTAACAGGGTTTTGTCCTTGGTCCTGTCCAATTCAACATTTTAATCAATGATTTGGATGAATACATAACTGACATGCTTTTCACATAATGTGATAGGATTTAAAGCTAGAAAGAACCTTGAAAATCATCAAGCCATAGTTAAACTAAAGAATCATTTTTGAAGTGAAAGTGTATTGTTGTATAGTATCACTGAGTAATGGGAACCAAAGAAGACCTGAGTTTCAGTCTTAGTTCAGCCCTTTATTAGACATATGCCTTTAGATGTCAATTTTTTTAAAATTCAGTTTCAATTTATTTACTTATTAAGCACTTATTATGTACCGGTAACTGTGCTAAGCAATGGAGATACAAAGAAAGGATAAAGACAACCCCTGTCCTCAATGAATTTACAATCTAATAGTTATTTTATAAATAAGATTGTGAGGATCAAGTCAGATAATAAATGAAAAGACTCAGTTCAAAGTACATATTTGAACATATTATTTTTTAATTACAAATAAAAATATATCAACAATGTAATAGAAAATATATATATATATATTTCATGTATATTATATATCCATATGTGTACATGGGTGAGAGAATATATATATGTTATACAATTTAATAAGTATATATATATATATATATATATATATATATGATGGTAATGACCAGGAATCTTAGGAGGATACATGCAAGTTGATTATTCCTCTCCAAGTCAGGTTAATTGGATGTTCTTTGTTGTTGAGAGAGTCAATAAAAGAGAGGCTTTGAGACAGGGAAGAAGAAGGAGGAATTATGTTTGTTTTTATATTTCCAGGTAAAATTTCTGGTCTTGATATCACCAGTTTTCTATTCCAGCCAAGAATTGTTTAGGAGAAAATCTCCTTTTGGTATTCTGTGGTCAAGAAGAATTTTTATTTTTTCTTAAACCATTCCTTAAACCCAGTGATATATAATGATTCTTCAAGAACATAGAATCATAGATTTAGAGCTAGAAAGTGTCTTAGAGGTCATTGAATCCATCCTTCTTATTTTATAAATGAGGAAACTGAGGCCCAGAGAGGTTAAGTGACTTGCTTACAGTTATATTATTCGTAAGTAGCAGATCAAAAATTATAATCCAGGCTTGTCTTTAAATAATACAGGGGGGGGAAGGGAAGAAGGAATTTTTATGGCTGTAGTTCAACTGATTACATGTGGCATGGGAAATGAACATACCTCATTGCCCCCTTCTGCTTTATGCCTTCTCTATAGACCATTTCACAGAAGCACTGAAATAATGATGGAACATAAATACCTAACACTAAAATCACTGGTGATGTTCAGAGTTCCTCAAGCTTTGCTAATTCTAATAGGTGTACTTGCTAGCTTTCATACATATAATATCATAAATTATACTAATTATAGCTGTTTTTTCAGTGATTACTGGAATGTCTCTAACCTTTTCCTCCCTGCCCATCTGTGCTGCAGATAATTCCCAAGTCTTTCCTCTATCTTTTCTCCCGTTAGCTCACTAGACCTTGACACTTGGCTGGATTTTGTTATCACTTTTGTTCTGATGGACTGAATTCATCTTCCTTCCCTCTGCTACTCAGGATGTCAAGTCCCACAGCTGCCTTTCCACCTTTATAATGTCAGAGTGTAGGCTATTGAATAGAGGAGGCTTTCTTTATCTTAATGTTATACAGTAACCATATTATACCTCAAGGAAATTTAATTCAACTGGTTTATTCTTCTGTATCTATATTTTGAAAGATTCTTTATTATATACCACTTGCAGAATTAAATTTAATAATTATGGAAAAGCCCATAAGAGAAAAATAAGGGAATGCCTCCCAAGGCCACAGTTACCCTAATGGTCACATGAAGCCTATCTTGTATGTCACCCTATTTAGGCTTATTTTGCTGTTACCTTCCACTTACAACATAGAAGATGTCATCACCTTCATCATGATCAATATCAACATCATCATCACTATTTTTTTTCTGGAAGACAGAGTTATGAAACATTCTGAACTTACATGCTTCCATTATTGAGTTACTGAATTTCCTCTGATACTTATTGCCTCTCTAGGATACCTTTGTTCAATCCATACTTATAGTGAACGTGGAACGAAGCTCTTACTCTTGAAAAACATTAATGTTATCAATACAAACGAGATGTTGATACTATTATTTCCTTTCACTGTACCATCCCCTGTTAATCTCATGACTTGTTGCTCCTTGACCATAGAACTACAATGATGCAAAAAACACATCTAAATCCTTTTTCAAAACATCACTTTAAGAATGAAATTGCATATATCATTAAAAATCATTTTTGAAGGGAAATGGAACAAATCTTAAAACAATCTGTGCTCAGTTGGCATAAATTCCCATACAAGAGACATTGCTAGTTACATTATCATTTGTAGAACTACTTGTAATACATTAAGCAAAACATCATCTCCAGCACAGCATGAGAACCTGGAACATAATTATGTTGTTCCTTCTTGGAAAAGTCTGCAGCATTAGCCTCTGTTTGTCGAAAAAGAGGCAATTCCACATTCAATGTAGTATAAAATCTAGTAAATGTTTCTTATAATGTTATCTTCAAGTTGATAGTTTTGCATTTTGACTTCAATGTTTTATATTATCAGAAGTCAAGCTGATTCATTTTTTTCTCCTGAAGTCATCCTTTTCACTAGTAATATATTTATATAAGATGTCCCAAAAGCCTTAGTTCAGTTTAAAACTATTACAACTTAAAACATAACAGTTTATTTAAACTATTAACACTTAAATCTAGAAGAATTAAAAATTTTACAGAGCACTTGTCTCACAACAAGCCTATAAGGTAAATAGGTAATGCAGATATCATCCATATTTATGCAAATGTGGAAGCTAAAACTTTGAGAAGTTAAATAACTCACCCTTGGTTACACAGCCAAGAACCACCTTAGCTGGGATTTAATCCTAAATCTTTCAGTTCTTCAACCATTTATCTTCTCCTCTCTATGGAAACCCTTATCATTGCTTCAATTCACTCCTTCATTCTTTTCTTCATTCAATAAACAAAAGCAAATAAAGTTGTATTCATGCACCCAAAGATCATATATTAATACCATGTTTGACTTGTAGTGTTGGGAAAATCCTATCATTTTGTTTCCTACATTGTTTGGGATAAATAGATTGCTATCCATTAGAAAAAATGTACTAAACTATATCCCCCACAAGGCTTGCTCTTGTAATAGTATGGTGACATTATTAAAGAAGAACTCTGATTGGTAAGTGAACCTTGAAAAGGAGGATATTTGAAAATGAAAGTTGCCATAACTAAAAAGATGAATACAATTGTGAAAAGTGAAGAGAAGATAATCAGAGCAGTTTCCTTAAGAGGGTATGATAGAAAGTAGGAAAAAATTTGGAGACAGATGGATAGACAGAAAAATAGACAGAAAAGGACAACTTGAAGTTGTGTAGCAACATCTCATACACAAGCCTAATAGTTCACCCTCGAGGATTCTAGAGATACCTTAAGAAATTTTAGCCTGTCCACACAGGTTTTTGAAAAGGCGTCCATGAAGTATATGGTACTACATAAAAACATTTTTCTATTGGGACAAGCATTCTGAAGTTGCAATGTCCATTTCCCACTGTGCTAGGGAATCAGAGAAATTAAATACTAGTTTGATTATAGCTCCCTTAGAAATATATTTGTAGGAGACTTCTAGGGGTGTATCCAAGATGGTGGAGGAAGCTGCTTGAGCTCTCCCAGCTTCCCCCCAAAAACATATGAAACCAAGCTTCTGAACAAAGTCTGATGGAATGAAACCTCTCTCAAGTTCAACATAGATTGGGAAAACTTCAAGATCAGTCTTAAAAGAGTGAAAAGGATGTTCAGCCCAGCTTACACAGACTCTGGGAAAGCCATTGAGAGGGTCTTAATAACAGCAAATCAGCAACTAAGACCCTCAGTCCTTCCTAAGCAGAGAAATAGATCAGTGGGGCAGCATACAGCCCCTAGATCGAAAGACAATGTTTGTGACTTTTGAGAACTGTATCTGTTACGGGGCAGATAAAGGAGACATCACATGAATTGAAATTTTGGTTTGACTCTCATGTGATGATATCAATGAAAAAGACATTAAGGTGTGGAAAAAGATCTGTACTGGAAAGAGAAGAAAGGGGAGTTATAATGGGATAATTACTTCACATGAAGAGACACAAAAGTACTATTACAATTGAGGGAAAGAAGAGAGAGGGGGATGAGCATTGTCTGAAGCTTTATCTCATCAGTTTGGGCTCTAAGAGGGAATAACAATTACTCAGTTGGGTATAAAAATGTATCTAATCCTATAAAGAAGTAGGAGAAGAAAGAGGAAAGCATAGGGAGGATAGAAGTGCTAGGAAAAAAAGGAAGAGAAGGGGGGAAAGGTTGATAGAAGATAAATTAGTGAGTGGAGTGGATTAAAAAACACTAGTAAGAGAAGGGGTAGGGGTGATAGAAGATAAGGTAGTAAGTGAGGTGGGTAAAAAAATAAAACAAAAAAACAAAAAAAAAATAACAAAATGCCACTAAGTATAAGGTAGAAAGAAAAAAAAAAGTAAATACAGGGGAGAATATAGGATTCAGGGAAATACAGATCTGGTAATCATAACTGTAAATGTGAATGGAATAAACTCTCCCATGAAATGGAAGCAAATAGAGTAGATTAAAAAAAAAAACAGAATTCTATGTGTTGTTCTTTATTATCTCTTCCTTCGTGGTCTTATCACCAGGAGTTCAATTCTCATTGGCATGTCGGTTATTCCCAATATAAAGCTCCATCATTTATAAATTACAATGCCACATTTCTACTTGATTCTGTCTACTTCTTTGGGCTCGCATTATCTCAATTTCAATATGTTCCAATGTGAAGTTACCCTTTTTTGTCATGAAGTCTTGCACACAGTAAGTACTTCATTAATGCTTGCTGATTACTTTACTTTCTTTTCCCTCCCCACAAATGATTATTTTTAATGGCCCTTCCTAATTGGTCTTCCTATTTCTATCCTTTATCTTTTTCAAGTCAGCCATCACATAACAGACAAAACTTCTGGCCTTAGCTTTCATAATTTTCCTTTACAAGCTCTATGTTTTAGAAAAACTAAAATATTAGCTATATTCCAAATTCAACATATCATCTCCCAGCTCTACATGTCCATGTTGTTCTCTCCTTATTTCTCATAATTCAATACTTTCACATCATTGCCATTCAAATTTATTTTCCCCTACCTAAGGTCCTAATTTTTATGAATTGCTTTCCCCATATATTGTCTTCCTCCACATATATTTTTAAAGTATTTTGTTCAGATCTTCTTTTTTTTCTTATCACTTCTTGCTTAATAGTATAATTTCCTGTGTTCATGCCTGATCTTCATAATTTCTGCCCTTCCTAATGCAATGTCCCTTTGAGGGCAGAGACCATTTCATTTTTATTTTCAGATCCCCAGAATGTTGCACAATGTTTTGAATAGAGGAAGTGCTCAAAATTTCCTGAATTGGCTTTCTTGTATCTGTCCTCTACCTACCATGCTTCCAACCTTCCAATTTAGATTCTCTTTAGTTTCTGATAAAATATTCATTTGCTCTTCTCTTAAAATTACTTAGTCTCTTCTTTATTCTGCTAGTCTTTCTTAATTTTAATCCAATCTGCACAAAATTGTCAGATGGAGTTTTGTTTTTGTTTTTTTTTTTTGTTTTGTTTTGTTTTTACATTCAGGTATAGTATCATAATATCATGGCTCAAAAAATCTCAGTGTTTCTTACAGTGGCTATCAAACAAAACTAGACTCCTTATCCTGGCTTTCAAATTTTTTCAAAATCCTTACAACCATACCCTTTCTGGGATTATCATTTTTTTATTATATGATGTTATAGAAATACTTGTTTTATTTCATAAATTAAAAATAAAAAAGAAAAATTTCATTTATGAGATTATCTCACATTATTTCTATTATATAACATATAGTATATTCATAGCCTGTCTAAATCTGTGACTTTTCCTGTGACCTTTTCCCAATGCCTGAAATATCATTTCTTTGCCATTTGCTAAAATCCCACTCCCACTTTAAATAATGAGATTAAATTCCATCTTCTTCAACAAAATAATAAGTTAAACCCTGATTTGTAGCATTTCCCATTTGCTGATTTTTGAGGTATACACACTCACATTGAACACTAACAATTAACTCTGGCTCTAGCACAGTCCTGGCTGTGGACCTCAACTTCAGTCCATATGGGTCTATGACCAACTCTAGGATCAGGGCTCACAGTTGTGCACTTTCCTCATCACATGCTGCACCACAAAAGTCCTCCTTATATAGAAGCCTATATTATGCAGGCTTTTCTTCACAGAGCTTGCAGACCTCTCTTATCTTATATTGATCTCACCTGAAAAAATGATTGTTTCTCCTTATCCTCCTGAATCCATCAGTCTAGTGCTTTTTCATAGAGTTTGTTTGGATAGTTATGGGAGTGTACTGGATTACTAATATTGCTTCATACTCTTTGTGATACTTTGACATGTCATGGTTAATGTGTAACAATGATTTCATTCCATAGTCTATGGAAAGTTAAATATAATTAAGTTTTGGACAGTATCCTGAATTTTATGGGAAGAACTAATATCTACACATATTTTGAAATTAAAAAAATTAAAAAGAAATCTAAAAGGAAAAAAAAAACACTATACTGTTCAACCATATAGATATGTAGGTAGAGATAAATGGATTTACATTTCATGCTACAGTTTAGATTGTAAACTATTTTCTCACAGGAACCAATAAAAGATTGTTGGTTGGTTATTTTGCCATTAAAACTTTTTTATTTGGAGAAACCTTTCTGTTTCCTTTCAATGACTTATTATTTTATTTTAATTTTTCTTTGTGCTCCATTACTTTCAGTACAATTGATTTTGTTTTTCCTGAGGCAATTGGGGTTAAGTGACTTACCCAGGGTCACAACAGCTAGGACATGTTAAATGTTTGAGACCATATTTGAACTCAGGTCCTCCTAACTTCAGGGCTGATGCTCTATCCATTACACCAATTAGCTGTCCCAATAAACTACATATTTGAGTTGTAGGCTAGTCTACAACTATCATATTGCAGTGTAATGGCATTTAATAATTGCTTTTAATTGGTCATATTTAATTTATAACTGAACTATAAAATGTCTTTGCTTATATTCATAATATGTAAGTACATGCTCATAATATGTAAAAATGCTTAAGATTATACTTTTTGGATCAGAAACATAACCTCCTTCAAGGGAAATTAATAATTTTCAGAATGAGAAATCAACATAATCAATATATGAGAGAATGTTCCAAATGACTAATAATAAGGGTAATATAAATTATAGCATTACAGAGGTTCTACCATACTCTTAGCAAATTGTTGAAGATAATAAAAAGTGGAAAGATTTAATTTTGAGGGATTATAGGAAAGTAAGAACATCACAACATGATTGATAGAGCTGTGAATTCTTCCAATAAGCCAAGGAAAATAATTTGGAAATACGATAAAAACATAATGAAATTGTTCCTCATCTTTGACCCAAAATATACAGTTATTAGACATATATCCTAACAAGATAAAATATAGAAGACAATCTCTCCCACTCAAAAAAAACTATGGCAGCTTTTATAAATGTGAAGAAAAAATTATTAAAATGATTTTCCTAAATTGCACTTTTCTACTCAGTATACTCCAGTGTCTCTGCATTGCCTCCAGGTTCAAATACAAAATGATTTGCTTGGCATTCAAAGCCCTTCATAAACTTATTGCCTCCTACTTTTCCAAATTTTTTCTATCTTACTCCTTAATATTTTGATATAGTAACACTGGCCTGCTGGTTATCTCATGAATAAGACACTAGGCACCAGCCATTTTCTCTTGCTCTCCTCCATATCTGCAACTCTCACGTTCCTTCTATTGAACTCTCTCATTTCCTTGAAGGCTCAGGTAGAATCTCATCTTCTACAGGAAGGTATGTCTTAATTCCAGTACCTTCTCTCTGTTAATTATTTCCTATTTATTCTGTATATAGTTTACTTTGTATATGTTTGTATATGCAGGTTAGATAGTAAGCTCCTTGAAAGCAGTAACTATCTTTTACCTCTTGTTGCATATTTTACAACAGTGCCTCCCATATAATGCTTTTAAAATGTTTATTGATTGATTGGAAAAAAACATGAGGCCCCAAAATTTGGAAAGAACTGAGCGAAATATGGGACATGAATACAATGCAAACATATTGTATTTTAAGAAATGATCAATATAAAGAAGTCAGTAAAAATATTTAGGAAGTTGGATCTGAGTTGATGAAGAAGGAAGATGAAATATAACCCTCTATTCCTGGTGAGAGGTAGCAAACTATGGGCATAATCAATGTGTTGGCTAGTTTTGCTTAAATGGAATTCTCTATAACAAAGAAAGGTTTCATAGTATCATGGCTCTTATGAAGTAACACTGGTGAGGAGAGAAATTAGCATAAATACAACATTAAAAAATTATTATTAACATCCCTAAAAACAGGAGTAATGGAAATCTTTTATCTTAACTGACAAATCTTTGGTAATACCTAATTTGCTGCGCTATGATATGTAATATAATAGTAGGTAATAATATATTTCATATATCTACAAAACAAATAATCTCCATCTCTATCTCTGTCATGTGCGAAAATGCTGTGATAGAGAAAGGAGAAACTAGGGGAAGAAAGCTAGGATAGGAACTCAGAAAATATGTTAGATGGGATCAGAAAGAACTAAAGAGAAAGAAGAGAATTGATACAAAAGACTGAAGTAGAAACACAATGGGTATTGAATGAATACAGAAACCAAGTTTATACTAATTTGTGATTCATCTATAAAATTTTTAAAAAATCCTTTTTCCAAAGGAGAGATTTTTTTAAAACTATTATTTTCTGTAGCACAATAATAATGAGAGGCAGCATGCTAAAGAATATGTGCTCAGAGCCAAGAAGACCTGAGTTTAAATCACATCTTTGACATATACTAGCTGTGTGACTTTGGGTAAGTCAATTAGTTTCTCAATGATCCCCAGGAATGCTAAATGTTAGGGAGCCAGGATAATTTATATTAATAGGTTACTTCTTAATGAGACACCCTCATCTAAAGAAATGACACAGCTAAGCAATAATAATAATAATAATAATGAAAAATAGCTTAGACATAATAAAACTATTGTAGGCATATAAATATTAAATAATTCTTCAATTAAGAGAACTCACCATGCAGAGAGACAATATCATATAACCTGCATAGCATAGCTTTCTAGGAATCTACCTTCTCATGTAAAATGAATAATCATATTGCCAAATCCTATAATAATAAAGGAGTATAGTAGATTTTATTGAGCCAAAAATAATTGGCTTTTATATAGAAGGTAATCCACTCTTTCCTCTCCCCAAAACATTTTGCCTTTCTTAAACACTATAAAATAATAACTGAAATATAATTGTAGAAATGACAATCAATTACATTTCACTATTTCTTTTCTTAGCCTTCTTCCCATAATTAAGAGCTATGCACCTTTATTAAATTTGTGATTGTCAAATGGAAACACAGGGACTAAATATACCAACATCAGAAGCCATATCTTTGGCAATGATGTTAGCATGTATTATCCCAGTTTCTTTCCATTAGATGAGAAATTACAGCATTGGTTTAATGTCAGTTTGAAGGGAGAAGCTTGTATTCAATTACATTGATTATAAGTAAAGTACCAAGAACCTGGAAAATTATGAAAAAAATATTTGTTTGGCCTTGTGGTATTTTGTACTTTATTACAAACAGACAAAAACATAGGTCATTCTCCAAAAATAAATGTTAGAAATGAACAATGGCTAATGCCTGCAGGAGAGAATAAGAATGAGCATGTTCATGAGTATGATTTATTTAGACATCTAAAATGAAGAAAAAAATCAATTTTTATTTTATCTATTGACTTCAGGTGTCACATCAGGAGTACTGGTTAATTCTAGTTCTTTAATGTGAAATGCAAGGCATAGTTATGAAATAAAAACACTTTATGGCCATTAGCAAATCAAGATACAATATCTTACTTAAAATAAATATCATTGGTAAACAGAATCCTAATTGTTGAAATTGCTAGTGTTTCTCTTTCCCTATCAACCCCCCTAATTATTTAGTGATAGTATATATGCCATGGGGGGGGGGAACAGTAGCTGATAAACCTGAGGAGGAAAATACTGTTAGGTTTCATAGCAATTCGAGTATGAGGCAGAAATGTAGGCATGGTAGTATGTTGTTTTTATTTATTTTAGGCAAGTACCAAATTAGATTGTATAAACAGTAGTAAAAAGTGAAAATGATTAATAGGATGGAAATAAAGGCTATTTTTGTAGCTTTTATTATATAAGAAAACAAGATTATTTAACTCGCTGAATACTAAGGAAAATTTTAACTTAAGAACCTTTAAAAGAAAGACACATAAACAAAGGTGATGGAGATTTTTTGTTTCCACTGAAGAAGAGCAAGAAGAAAATTGATTTAATATATATTATGGGGGATTTGGTTTCCCTGAACTTCTCTAATTATCTAGAAAGCACCACCATTCTTCTAGTCTCTTAGATTTTTGTAGCCTCAATTTTGTCCTGGACCTTTAATTCTCCCTTACTTTATATATCCCATCAGCCAGCAAATTTTGCTGTTTCTACTTTCTACACTTTTTGATTTAGGGCAGGCCCTTATCAACTTTCACTTAAATTACTGAAGAAACTTCCTAATTGTTCTCTTTGTTTTGTCTATTTCCATTTCAGTCTGTTCTATATGCTGCTAGCAAAATATTTTTCTAGATAAGCAGATGTGATCATGAGGCTCCCTTAATCATGGCTAGGGACTTATCCCCCTCTTACTTAGCATCTGCTTGCCTTAGTTTCCTCAACTGTAAAATGGGGATAAAAATAACATCTACCCAATAGGATTCTTGTGGAGATTAAATGAAATAATAATTGTAAAAATGCTTAGCACAATGTCTACTATAGACTAAGTGTATTATAAAATGCTTATTCCCTTCCTCTTCCTCTAAGGAAGCCAAGGGAGAGGTGTAAAACATTTTTTTTGTTTTTGCTCTTAAATGAGTGAAGACTGGGAGGAAATGGGAGAGAACATTTCCCCTATGTTAGAAATTAAGGTGAAACCATATTGATCTTGAGATAATTCCAACTCTGTAAACTAGAGATATTTAGTGTGAAGAAAATAAAACTACTAGGAATCATGATTGTCTTAACAAATTTGAATGGTTAATTTGTGGCTAAAAAGTTACACTTCATAACTTTTGATTTCTTAGGGAAGAAGAACTCTGGGTAGAAGCTGCAGAGTCAAAATTACCCTCATTAAACTCACTTTCATGACTGTAAAAGTGACCGAGGAATGAGATTCCAAGAATGGAATGAGTTGCTTGTGGAGGGAGTAGGTTCGACTGCATTGGAGGTCTTCATAATATAATGGTTTGACCATTTGTTAGGAGTCTAAGATTCTTACTCAGACACAGATTGGACTAATTGACTTCCGAGGTGCCTTCCAGCTCTAAGGTTCAATGCTTTTGAAGTGGGGTCCTACCTATGGATAGAGACCAGGTTAGACCTGTCCAGTCTTACCTAGTTCTGAGTCTGTGAATGTCACACATAATAATAAAATATAATAATACATATACTACACATGATCACCTGTTGCCTTGACATTTTCAGCATCAAGTTTTATCATGTTTCAGAGATGCTTCCTCTGTTAATTCAGCAACATGGTTAGTGAGCATTTTCCATCTGTCAGGAGATACTGAAAATTACAAAGAGTCACAGTATTGAGCCAAAAAATGAAACTGAGTGGATGGATAATTTTGCCCTGTCAACAAGCAGTAAACTCCAGCTGTGAAAACCAAAGAGTGTGAAAAAAGCTCTGGGATTCAGGTTTGACATAGATTTTTAAATACCAACCCTACCTTTTCTTGTGTTAGTTATCTATCAGTCAACAGAAACCAAGGTAATTATACTTTATTCCATCTTTCCCAACTAAAATCTTCCAGCATATCAAAAGCTTATGTTTGACACAATGTCAATAAAATGCAGCTCTCAGTGCCAAGAAGTTAATTGCTTAAAAAAAAGACCACCACAAATCTAGGGTTTAGTTATTAAACTTCCAAAAACAAACAAAAAATGTCATAAATTCATTTTTTTCCTTTGCTATACCCCTCTCCCCAAATAGGACAAACACACAACAATGAATTTTTCCCACTTGTTAGTGTTTTTGGAAAAGTCCATTGTAAAAAAATGTTTTAACAGACAATTTTAATGCAAGCCATTTAATGCATTTTTTCCAAATTAATGCATATTTTTTTTGTTATCTATCTCTATTTCTATCTATAGACCTATGATTTCATTGTCATCGGGTAACTCCTGGTGAGGAAACTCCCTCTACCAATGAAGATTACCAAATACTCTACAATTTACAGTTTCATGGGAACTGGAGAAGTTAAATGACCACAATAAGAGGTCAGACAAGTCTTTGTGAACCCAAGGCCAGTTCTCTATCTCCTATGCCACAATTTCTTATAAAATCCTACGTACTGAGACAGAGAATCTTAGCATTTGTCTAGTCTAACAAAAACATGAGACTGAGGCCCAGGGTTACCCAATCAGTAAGCCAAGGGATGGGTTTGGGAGGCAATTTGAACCTTGGTCATCTAGTTCTCTAACTTGAGATAGGCATGTTCTTGCTGTACTATTACATAGTCACATAGTCATATGTGTAAGGAAATAGATAAAATACAATCACAGATTAAATTTAAGTAGTGTGCCTTCTAGAGAATTTTCCTCTCAAATATCAACTAATAATTAAATATTCTTTTCAGATGCCCTTGACGAAAGTTATCAGGGTCCCAGCTTTATAGTAAGAGAGCCAGTCCTATTTTAGCAATGTCTATTATCTACCAATAAAGTAACCTATCATACTAGTTAAATGGCTTATAAAGATAATGAAAAAAATGAAGTAGCATTCAAAACTCGAGAAATTCATGATAATAGAATATTTTCTCTAAGTAAGATCCCTACTGGCAACTCTGCTATGCTTCTGTTAAAAATTACATAGCAGCAAGGTATTCATGGCTTGGCTTGGGGGAATCTTTTGTATTTAAACATAATGAAGGCATCATTTTGCAGAAGTATCAGTACATCTCCCTAATTGAGCTGTTTAATAGATAAGCTTCCCAAAGGAAAGTTGTCTTGAATCCTTGAATAAAACAGACCATTATGAAGATATCAAATAGGCCAGTACAATGCTGGCTATGTTAGGAAAGGCTATCCAAACTAAGCAGAAAACAAACTTGTCTACCCCAGTTGTTGAGCTATTTATATCTTTATATGCCATGTTCCTAGTAAATATAATATTTAATGAGAAAAGGCCCAGGGAAATAAAAGGATGATGATAATTATCATTATTATTATGTTTAACATTTATATAATTATTTGCGAGTATCTCATTTTAGCCTAACAACTCTGAGAGGAAGGCACTATTAACCTCATTTTATAGATGAGAAAACTGAGGCAGATAAAGGTTAAGTGACTTCACCAGAGTCACACATACATATTTGTCTTACTTACATATGCGTTAGGTTGGACTTGAAGTTCTTTTGTTATCTCCAGGTCCAATGTCCTACCCACTTTTAGGAGGACTGGCCTTAAAGGTTTGGTTTCACTGTCATGGTGGAAAGCGTGATATATTTGTAGATAAAGTATCTGATTAGAAGGCCTGTTTTGGCTACTTCTTGTGTGACTTTGGGAGAGCCATTTAACATGACTAGAATTCAGTTTCCTCATCTGTAAAATGAATGATTTTGCTAAGGAAATCTGTAAGATTCTTTTTAGTTCTAATTCTATGATCCTATCATCCTATGAAAATCATTAAATTTTTCCCAAGATTGAGTCAATAGGGACTTAAATCAACAATGTCAAGGTCAAAAGAAATGTAAGTGAAGGAGGAGTTCTTCAGAGTTTAAAAAACAATTTTAGAATGAGTTGTGATTGTTTCAGAAGTGCAAAAATATGAATTAATTGATTTATAACAGACAATAGGAGGAAGTTAAAGATGTTAGGAATGCAGTGAAAAGGAATTAGAATATAAGCTAAGAGGCTCAAGTTCCATCTCTATTTCCATGAAGTTGAACAAAACCATTTTCAGTCACAATTTTCTCATTTGTAAAATGAGGAATTTGTTACTAAAAAATAAAATCTCTAAATCCTAAAACCTACCACTAATATTTCGTAAGTCTATTGTAATCACAATTTTGGGCAATACTTGAAATTCTTTAAGTTTTACAAGAGCAGCTACATGGCATTAATGATAGCCTGGGTCTGGAGTCAGGAAGACCCAATTCAGAAATAGACACTTATTAGCTATGTGACCTGGGAAAATCATTTACCCCTGTTTGCAAATAAAATCTCCCTTGATCCTTATATTTCTGTGTAGTGATGAATGCTATCATTAACTCTATTTTGCAGATGAGGATACTGAGGTTAAACAACTTGCTTATGGTTACAATGCTAGTAAATGTCAGAAAAAGGATTTGAAGCACGGCCACATGAATCCAAGTGCAGTTTTTTTCTACTTATACCACACTATCTACTTATTTCCTTACCTTCTAGAGGTCAATGATATTGTTTAAAATGTCCCAGGGTACTAGTTAGTCAATCAGTAAACATTTATCAAGTGCCTGCTGTATACTGGATGTGCTAAGTGCTGAGGATACAAAGAATGGTAAAAAATGGTCCCTGTTCTCAAGGAATTCACAATCTAGTGAACATATAAGTAACTGTAAAAAACAAGGTTTATAGGTAATATCAGTTGGAAATAATCAATGGAGGGAAGGTAGTAAAATTTATGGGGATTGAGAAAGACATCCTGTAAAAGATGGAATTTTAGCTAGTACCAGAAGGAATCCATCAATCCAGGAAGTAGAGATGAGGAGGAAATGCATTCAAGATAGTGAAAATGTCCTGAGCAGGAAGGTGGATTGTTTGGTGTGAGGTACACAAAGCAGGCCATTGTCACTACAACAAAATACAGGTGGGTGTAAGAAGACTAGAAAGGTAAGGAAGAAAGAAGGGGCAGGTTTATGAAGACCTTTGAATGCCAGAGGATTTTATATTTAATTCTAGAAGTGAAAGGGAGATACTAGAGTTTATTTATTCAGTGGGGGAGAGGGGGTGTTGACATGGTCAGACCTGAGATAAAGTCTCAGTGAGTGGAGCATGAATTGGAAAACGTGCAGATTTGTCAGGGATAGAATATCAATCAGAAAGGCCCATTGTTTTGACTCGTTTCTTTTATTTTAATGCTATCTCTTCTTTTAAAAGAACATTTTTTACCTGTCATCATTGGAAGTGTTTGTCAGATTCATGATATAACTATGGTCTAAATCATTCATAGAGCACAGTAATTCCCCAGTGAACCAGCAATCTGAAATCCACCAAGGGAAATTAATCTGCACTACTGAACACCTGGCAATAGGGCATTCTTTTTCTCTCGTCCTATTTTTTTTTTTCCTTAAGTGAAAAAAAGCTCATCTTTTCAGAAGGTAAAATACTTATAATGTGGATAGACCTTGTGAGTCTTGACCCACTGAATGAATAGAAGATCTACATTGTATAATGTTGTATGTGTCCACAAAAGACAGCCCCAGGAAGTTACTCATGCAAAAGAAAGACTCTCCCATCATAGGAGAGTGCCTTTGCCGGCACTATTGTCAGTTGGTCTGTTTTCCCTTCCTCTTTTTGAAAGATTCTTCACTTGATCTTAGACCTTATCTAAAATTGGCTATTCCTGCTGCTACTGCTTACAACTGCAACTCAAGATTTGCTTTGTGACTGGCAATAACTACTAAATCATTGCTATCTCCTAACTCTTTTACAACAGAGAGGTCATGAAGGATCTCAAAGGAGGAATAAGAATATCAGAGAGAAGTGGGAGTCAATAGTATAGTTAAGGTAAAAGAAAGAAAAAGATATTGAATTTGGCAAGAAGTGTGATAAAGGATATCTTGGCAGTGTGCATATTGTTAACTGAGCATTCAGATGCCATAAATATTGTGGAATATACACTGGCCCCAATTTGATACCTTATAGCATATTTAAGCAATTATTTTTCCATGGCATATTAAGAGAGAAGATTTTAAAGTATGTTTTCCTTTCAACATTTTCCCAAAAGTCTTGGAAAACTGTATTGAATTTAAGTAAATTATAAAGAAGAGGCAGCAATTTGAGAAATGTTTTTCTTGTTTCAGAGGATAAATTCTTCATCTTCCTCTTTTTTTCTGACAATATTTTTTCAGTATTTTTTTTCCATTTTCAATAGAAATGTCAGTGAGCCTTCACAGAACTATAGAATCAGAAAGAATTTCAACAACTGTCTTTTGCTAATCTTTCATATTGCAGAGGAGAATATGAAAGTATTATGGGAAACATTTCTTGTTGTAAATGATATTGTATAGATGGCGGTTACAGAGCCTTCTATATGAGATCCTTAAACTGGTTAGCCTCATTTGATGTCTATTATCCAGGAAATAATGCTGTATGGTTACATAGATAATTTGAAGGACTCATTTATCAGGGTACATGTCTAGGATTAGACATTGGAAATTAATGAGTTAGATTCAGAAAGAGGGATAGTTGGTTGAAAATTCACAAAGATACTTTAATAAAGTCTATCTTGTCCCTTAAACAAAAGCTCATTTTTTTCTAATGCCAATATTTCCCTTGGTTGTGAGATATGAAATATTTCTTTTCCAAAAAAAAAATACCAATCAATTAGATAAGAAATGGAAAGACACATGGAAGGACCATATCTTACAATTGAGAAATTATGAAGGTAATATAAAATATATCAGTAAATAAACATGTGAATGAAAAAGAAGATTGCTGAGCCACATAGTGAGAGTGCAAAAGGTAATTCTTAGTCCATATTCTTATGATAAGAAGAGAAAGCAAGGGAGGTCCCTAGCACAGCATGTGGACCCTCCCACCTCTTCTCTTTCTCCTCTTCCTTGGGAGCATGTAGACAAAAGTCCTATGGGATTATCCCACACGGTTTGCAAGTAGGCATTATTGGAAGAATATCCCACACTGAAGACATCACAGATTAATCTGAATATGGAAATACAGAAAGTAATATGAATTAATATCCATACACTAATGTAATTTTTCCTTTTGAATTTGACTATAATAGTGCATCTAAGCCTACTTATAAGGCTACAATTGAATGATTCAAAATGAATCTGAGATTTCAGGTCATTATATATTGCTGGAGGAAATTATCAGAAATTCATGAAATCCAGTTAAACATAAGACATGTTACTAGCTACATGGGCAGTAGCTTTGGGAAACCATGTGGGGAATTTGGAGAAGAAGGGAGACTGGATCAATAAGAGATCTATTCTAATGGCTGCCCTAGGGGATTCTTTCTAGGTATGTTTATTTCCCTCTGTAGTAATTGCTGCATTAGGATGAATTAACTTAGGTTATTCTGAGGATCCATAAGCTTACTGAGGAACTTTTGGAACACTTGGGGAAAACAAGACTTATTGGGATTTTTTTTTTTAATTTTAATTTTATTTATTTATTTTGCTGAGGCAATTGGGGTTAAGTGACTTGCCCAGGGTCACATAGCTAGGAAGTGTTAAGTGTTTGAGGTCAAATTTGAACTCAGGTTCTCCTGAGGGGCTGGTGCTCCATCCACTGCACCACCTAGTTGCCCCATTCATTGGGAAATTCTTAGAGAAGTTTGAAAATATCCAAACACCACTTACTCTTAGAACTCTTTCAGCAGTTGACATTGGCCTTAACACACTCAAAATCCTGCAAATTATTGAGGCCTAGGATGTATTCCAGAAACCTCTATCAAGGACTCATACATCTTCCTATATAATAAAGCCATGTAAAACAGCTTTTATTAAATTCCCACTCCATGCTAAGTGCTTGGGACTCAAAGAAGGGGAAAAACAATAAGAGCAAAAACAAACCAACAAAAATAACCCCTGCTCTGAGAGCTTGCAGCTTAATGGAGAAGACAACATATAAACAACTATATACAAAAAAGAGATATCAAGGAAAATTGGAGGTGATCTCAGTTAAAATGGAACAGGATTAAGATGTATCAGGAAAGACTTCTTGTAAGACTGGATTTTTAGCTGAGATTTGAAGGAAGCAAGCATGTAGAGATAAAGAAGGGAGAAAGTTTCAGGCATAGAGGATAGTCAGTGAAAATTCATGGAACTGGGAGATGGAGTGTGATATAAGAGGAACAGCAAGGAGGAAGTGTCATTTGATCAAGGAGGAAATAAAGTATAAGATTGGAAAAACAGAGATGAGTCAGGTTATGAAGGGTTTTACAAATTAAACAGAGTTTTACATTTCATTCTGGAGGTAATAAGGAGAAAACACAACTTACTAAATGGAGGGGGGATGACAATGAAGAAAAGTATGTGAAATGATAACAAAGTATATAAAGTTCTTGGTGCTTTTTTCTAGAAACTACCAATGTCATTAAAAAACTATTTTGGGGTATGTAACATTTTGTGTAATATTTTTTTCAATGTAGGGATTGTTTTTCTGATTTTTTTTTTCTTTTCAATCTTTTTCTTAAAATATTCTTTGTAATGGATTTTTGAGGGGAAGGGGAAAAGGGAGAATACAGAAAGAAATATAAATTATGTAAAACAAAAATATCAATTCAACTCAATTTGAATAAAGGAAAATTCTAAAAATATATTTTCACCCTCAATCAGTCAATTCTTCATACCCACTACTCTCTCTCTCCTTATTTTGATAGACAGTAAACAAAGGAAATAAAACCATAGATTCATTTCTTCCAACTCTATATGAATCCCAAAATAAATGCACAACCTTCATTATCTTTGGAACTTTTAATTTTGGGATACACTAATATAAATGTGAATCATCTTACCTTAAAGAAAAGTTCCCTTTATTAAAAAAGTGTATGTAAAATGATCAATTCTTATAGAGGTGACTCTTTTTAACAATGAGATGATTCAAATCAGTTCCAATTGTTCAGTGATGAAGAGAGACATCTATACCCAGAGAGAGGATTGTGGGAACTGAATATAGTTCACAATTTTCTGTCTCTCTCTGTCTCTCTCTCTTTCTCTGTCTGTCTGTCTGTCTAGCTCTCTTTTTCACTTTTAATGATTTTATACTTAAACAATGAAAACTGATAGGTAGACTTAAAACCTTCAGACAAGTAAAATGCCCTATGTCTCTCTCTATTGAAGAAATATCAGTGGCTTCCTGTTGACTGAATGTCAAAATACTAACTTTTTTGGCTTTTAAAGCCCTTGAAAATCTGGACCAAATTTACTTTTATATAATGATTTCATCTTACTTCCATTCACAAACTCTTTATTTCAGCAAAATTGGACTATTTATTAATCCATAAATAAGACATTCCAGATTTGCTACTCTATACACATTGGTTCCCGTAACCCAGAATGCTTGGTTTTGTCTCACACTGGTTTAATATTCCTTGATACATAAATGGCAGTTCCTAAAATAATTTGTCCCCTCAAATCCCCCATGTTAGGGTGGCTTTCATATTCAGAGTATTGTTTCATAAGATTTAATATCTAAAGTCATTGATATTACTAGTTTATCAGCTAATTAGGATTCTGAAAGACAATGACTATAAATGATCATTTATTTTGAAATGGATAATGCAAAATAACTGTAGGATGTTAAAAGAATTTGTCTCCACCTAATACTTTAAGAACCTAATACTCCCTCCTCCCTAAGAACCTAATAAGTCTCAGCTTCAATTTCTCTCTCATATCTCTCCTCCCTCTGTCTCTCTCTGTCTCTCTCTCCTTCTCTCTGTGAATATGTGTATCTACTGATTTGTTTTTCTGTCTCTGCCTTTCTCTTTCTTTCCTTTCTCTCTCTATCAATGTGTCTGTCTGGATCTCTTTATTTTTCTTTCTGTAAATTTCTCTGTCACTATCTCTCTACTGAAGAAATAAATTCAATGGTGTGACAGTAACTACTTCCTAGCCTGAAGATGTAGTCATTACCTAATTCTAAGCATGATTAATATCAGATTTGAAGATATAAGTTTTATATACTAATAAGTGAGAAAATAATTTTTTTCTTCAAAGAATGTAGTCTATAATGAGTTCATGAGTCCACATAAAATGAAGTACAACTAGGTCTGGATTAGTGGAGAATATTCAAATTTGCCCTATTCAAAGTTACAGTCATGTAAAATGTGGTACTTGGTTACAGGCCAATGGAAATAAGCAGTGAAAAAACAATATTACCCATATAAGGAATTCATTATTCAAACTAATCTGTATTACTGTAGCTTTATTCTTATGTTTGTTCTTCCCCAATGTCAACAGCCAGCAATCAGCAAACATCTGTAAGTTTCTGCAATTCTTTCTTTCACAGATGCCTTCAATTAATTTTGTTCAACATATATTTAGCACCAAACTTATGAAATGAATAATGCTAGGTTAGGAATACAAAATTTAAAAAATGAAAATTCATCCATGCCTTCAACAGGCTTACTTTTTATTGGAGATACCTGCATTACTACCCTTCAGTGTTCAAATGTAATAGGATAACGTTTTAACAAAATATTTAAAAATATAATATAAGGGAGGAGGGAGTATTCTGGAAGATGGCACAGTAGGTCACAATATTTCAAGCTCTTCAGATTTCCTCCGGAGAAGACTGGGACAAAACAGGGATCCTCAGCACAACCTGAGAAGACCAGAAGAAAGACCCCAAGAAAGGATTTAACCTGTGTGGAAAATCAGTATAACTCTATGGAAATAACACCTGGGGAACCCCAGTGCTAGCTGGGATTGGCTGGCTCTCAATCTGAGCCATAGGAACTTTCACCTCCAAGAGAGCTAAGAGTTGGGGGTCAGAGTCTGGGAAGATTGAAAGAACCTCTGCTGATTAGGAATGACAGGCCCAGCTGTAATGCTTAGACAAGAGGCTAGGTGAGAAGGAACTAGCACACTCAGTGTGCGCAGAAATAGTGGGACAGGGATGCTGCTGGCTGCAGGAAGATGGAGCTTTTGGTTTGGGATTCCAGGTCAAAGAAATATTATATTATACTATATCATATTATAATATGATATTATATAAATAAGGAAGACCAGGGTTTGTCTACAGAGGAGGATAGTGAAGTTTAAAAAAAAAAAAGGCTATTTTCTACCACAAAGAGTAATGTTAAATGATTAATTCCCCAGAAAGAATTTATAGAACTCAAAAAAAGACTTTAAAAATCAAGTGAGATTAAGGAAAAACTGTAAAAAACAAAACAAAACAAAAAATCTAAGAAAAATAAGATTATGATATAAAAGTTAACCAAATAGAAAAGGAGATAGTCTTAAAGAAGAATTTTTTTTTGAAAATTAGAATTAAACAAGAAAATGTAGTGAAGCTATAATAGACCAAGAAATAACAAAACAAAAAATAAAGAATAAAAAATAGAACAGAATGTGAAACAATTTATAAGAAAAACAACAGATAAATAAGAGACTATTTAAGAATTGTACTACCTTAAAGCTGTAACCAAATGAAGAACTTTGACACAATAATGAAAGAAATAATTCAATAAAATTATTTCAGATTGATAAAACATGGAGGGAAAAGTAGAAATAGAAAATAAAACCTCTGATCACCACCTCAAAAAGAGATCTTTTGTGGAAAACACATAGGTATATTATTGCCAAATATCAGATTAAAGAGAAAATTTTGCAAGAAACAAGAAAAACAATTCAAATATGCTGGAACTACAATTAAAATTGTATAGGATTTATCAAGTAGTCACAGTAAAAGTCCACAGGTCCTGGAATAATATATATTGGCAATCAAAAGAATTAGGCTTGTGGCCAAAAATATCATATCCAGCAAATTTATCCACAATTTAAAAAGAAAAATAGAAATTTACATATAAGAGCATGCATTTAGGGTTATGTTATATAAATGAGGTGCAGAGGAAGAACATATACAGAGACATTAGAGGGGGAAGGAGAATCAGAAGCTTGGAAAACTTAGTCACATTAGGAATGGATTAAATGAGGAACACTACACATGCACACACACACCACCACCCTTCAAAATCAATAAAGAAATCAGAGGGGAGGGTTTAGGATAAGGTGGGGTATAGAAGGCTGTGTAGATTTATGGCTGTGGGACAAGTTGTGTAGATTAATGGGCAAAGCATAAATAACTGTGGAAAGAGTGGAGGGAGAAGATAAGGGAGGGATGCATGGGTGGGGGGAGGTTAAATAATAGCAAGGCAAATTAAGGAGCAGAGTAGGAGAGTTAAAAGGAATAGAAAATAAGAGATAAACACAAACACTCCAAAAATGATTAGGATTATAATTTATTAGAAAAAAGGACTAGTAATCACTGATCTTAGACAAAGTCAAACTTAGAGATTCAATCAAGAGAGAAACCTACATTATATGTCATCTGTATTAGTACTGCTTTAGATATGTTTATATATGTGGATATATGTATTTGTGCAGGTATATATAAACATGCGTACACACACACACACACACACACACACACACACACACACACACACACATATATATATGTATGTACTTAACTGTAGCCTGCTGGGAGAAGGTAGAAGAGATGAGATGAAAGGGGAAAAAAGAATATAGTAATAAGTACACAGCAGAAAACAAATAATAACCCACAAGGAAGCAAAGAAAAGATGAACAGTCATGAACATAATGTTTTCTATTTTTATATATTTTTTCTTGAAATGGAAATTTGTAATTATGTATTTTGAATCCTCTCTGATGTTCTGCTGGGCACATGAAAAAAATTTTTTTTTGATTTTCCTTTTGGTCTTTCTTTTTGTATTCTGTGTTTTTCTTATTTTTGTATTTAGTTCAATAAGAAAGTAAATATATATGTATAATATATATATATGCAATTTCTCATAGATAATACAATTTTTGTTTACATTTTCCAAGTCAATATGTAGAAAAAGATCCCTTTCTATCTGAGTTTAATACCACTACCCTACATAATACAGATTCTGATAGAACAAAGATGATAAAATCTTCAGGAATAAAACACAGTTATCACAAGTCATGAGGTAAAAAATGATTAAAAAGATATTTATACTGTTAGCTCCTTAACTTCCTTCACTTTGAGACATTTAATATAGAATTCTACCCTCTCCTGAGGATCATAGGTTCAGAAGTAGGGGTATGCTGGAGCTATTAACTTTTCAGAGTGAGGATTTATATCTTGTTAATTGGCAACTATTTCAGATCTAGACTTGATTTATCATTTTGTTAATTGTCAAAAGTTAAGAAAATAATGGAGAAAATGTAACTAATGTCAATTAATCTTAAAAATTGGTATGTGTAATTCTTAATTTTTGGAGTCAGTTGTTAAATTTTTTTCCCAGCATACCACTTGGAAGAGCTAGTAGTGATTATCTCACAGAAAAGCTTCTTTCATTTTACAGTTGGGAAAGAAGCTGAGAGAATATAAGCAATTTTTTCAGGCTCACAAGATTCACAAGTCTCAGAAATATGGAGAGAACCCAAGTTTCTGATTTTCTATTATCCTAAAATGTCTACTATCTTATACACCAAAAATTTCTCCCATGACATGTTTAATTATTCAGTTGTCTCATCCATGTCCTACTTTTTGTGGGGTTTTCTAGGCAACGATCATGGAGTAGTTTTCCATTTCCTTCTCCAACTCATTTTACAAATGAGAAAACTAAGATATATACAGGGGTTAGAGACTTGTCCAGTGTCATACACCCAGTAAATATCTGAGGCCATATTTACATTCAAGTCTTCCTGACTCCAGTGCTCTATCATTGTGCCACTTAGCTGCATATGCCCTAAACAATTTTGTGTTATATTATTTTAAACAAAAGCAATCCAACATATTTCTATCCCAAGGGACTCAGAAAACCAGAATATAAGGAAGTAAATGGTAACCTTGTCTTTTTACCATTTTCTCTACTGACCCAGCCAGCATGGCAAAAGAATATTGCTGTAGTTAAGACCTATACTTTAGTTCTATCTCTCTCACTAACTAGTCGAGAGAACTGAAATGAGAACCTCTCAGCTTTCTCATCTGTAAAATGAAGGAGTAAAATAAGATAATCTATCTGTATGATCCCTTTGAGCTCTAAAACTATATGTCTCTTGAGTCTCATTCCTCTGACAGTCCTCATTCCCCAAAACTATTAAAATATAAAGTGATATGTTATAGAGAATTAAATATACTCTAGGAGGATATGAGAGGGGATTAGCAATCTTTGAAAAAATGTCTGTTCTCTAAGGGAAACAAAAGCTAGAAAAAATACAAAATTTCCTAAAGTCTATTTTCATATAATTTTCTTCAAATTGTATGTTATATTCTGGTTAGACTAGGCTTCTTCTCAGATAGAAAAAGAAAGAAATTCTGCATATCCCTACTTTTACCTTTATTTGACCTATTTAATATTGGTATATCCTAAAGTAGCTGAGACCTGCTGAACCTAGAGCAGTATAGTGATAAAAAGCTATGACCCCCTTGATTTTTTTCAAGTTATAAAATACTATTACCTTCCAATACTATTACTATTACCAATGACTCTGCATTGCCTAGAACAAATGAATGATTTGTTGAGCCATCAGTGAATGAAAAATATTTATTAAGCACATCAGCATCAATAATACTGAGTATTTTATCAAGGTTTTTATAAATATTATCTCATTTTATCTTTATTACAACCCTTGGATGTAGTACTATTTTCCTAATTTTAGAGGAAGACAATGAAGCAGAGAAAGGCTAAGTAAATTGACATAGATTATACAGCTAGTACATATGCTCCAAGCTGCTGTTAAGAATTTATGATGGAGATAGTGACAGGGAGAGAGAGAGAGAGAGAGAGAGAGAGAGAGAGAGAGAGAGAGAGAGAAAGGTAGGGAGACAGAGATAGAGATAGAGACAAGAGACAGAGAGAGAAACATAGAAAGACAGAGGCGGGGAGGGAGAGAGAGAAAGGAAGAGACTTTGTGCTTCCTCAAGGACCTTATAATCTAATAGAAAGAAACAACACATTTGAAGAGTATTGGCTAGAAAAAGGAGTTTTATCTTGGTAGGTCATGGGGTTGATTAATTGATCCATAGGCCTGTCAAGTGATATGAACTTTACAGAAACAATAATAATATTGATTTTATTACTGTGCTTAGAATGAGAGGTGGAAATCTTTGGTGTTATATATGCAAAAGTGTAGCAGCCCTTTTTGTAGTGCCAAAGACCTGGAAATTGAAAGGATGGCCATCAAAAGGGATTAATTAGTCCATTAGAATGACTGAATAAGTTGTGGCATATGAATATAATGAAATACTTTTATTCTTTTAGAAATGATCAGCAGGCTGATTTCAGAAAGATCTGGAGAGACTTACATGAACTGATACTGAGTGAAGTGAGCAGAACCAAGAGAACATTGTAATAATAACAGAAGATTATGTGATGATCAGCTGAGATGGTCTTGCCTCTTTTCAAAAATGAGATGATTCAAGGCAATTCCAAAAGACTTGGGATGGAAAGTGCCATCTGCATCCAGAAAGAGAAATATGGAGAGTGAATGTGGATTAAAGCATAGTATTTTCACCTTTTCTTATATTTTGTTTGTTTTGTCTTTCTCTTTCTCAAGTCTTTTCCCCTTTTGATCTGATTTTTCTTGGGCCACATGACAAATACGGAAATTTGTTTAGAAGAATTGCATATGTTTAACCTATATCAGATTGCTTGCTGTTTTGGAGAGTGGGGAGGAATAGAGAAGGAGAAAAAATTTGGAACACAAGATTTTACAAAGTGAACGCTGAAAACTATCTTTGAATGTATTTGGAAAAATAAAATACTATCAATAATAAAAAAAATTTCCTTTAAAAAAAAAATGGAAATTCTGGGGTTGGGTACAACAAGGCATTTGAATGGTAGATGGAAAAATGGTCTGAGTATGACTGGATAAGAAGTGAAGCATGCAATTAACTAGGTAAGTTTATACTCACTTATCCATCAGGATGACTCACCCACCTACAAACACACCCATGGACATTGCAAATTGAATGGATTAACTCCTCTAGAGATTCTGAAAGGAAAGAATCCCTAACTTTCTAGGTAGGGATGATTTCCTTGGGTTTTTGCTTATACTGCTTAATTATTCAAACCCAGAAGCAACAATGAAACTTGGTGAAGGTGGAATGGTCAGGGCACATGTATTTTCATTATCCTTTGTCCATTGAAGAGATTGTGTGTGTGTGTGTGTGTGTGTGTGTATTATATATATATTATACACACAAAATAAATTCAGAGATTCAGAGTTAGAGCAACTGAGTAGAAGATTAGGATTCTGGTGCCTTGAAATTTATCAAGATAGTGCCAGAATCTTATTTTTCTGGTTTAAAAAAATCCCATTTGTATAATGGGGAAATTGAAATTGATGATCTCCAAAACCCTTTTCAGCATTAAACCTCTGTTTTTTTTTGTTTTGTTTTTGTTTTGTTCTCTATCAACATTCAGAATAGTGTTTAGTAGTATGAAAATGACTAAACATAAAAGGGAATTAAAGAAACTTGACCCAAATCTTTCAAATTGAAAAATATAAAACCTACTTTTCTATAAATAGCAATTCTATCCCTTCTTCAGTACTGAAAGGGTCTACTGTTTCAATCATAGGATTCTTCACGGCAGCTAGGTGGCGCAGTGGTGAGAGCACCAGCCCTGAAGTCAGGAGGACCTGAGTTCAAATCTGGTCTCAGACACTTAACATTCCCTAGCTGTGTGAGCCTGGGCAAGTCACTTAACCCCAATTGCCTCAGCAAAAAGCAAAAAAAAAAAAAAAATCATAGGATTCCTCCCATTCCTACTCTACCGTCACAACTGATTCAGGTTTAAACTGGTCAGTGACTTGATAGGGAGTCTTTAAGGGTTGCTAATGGATGAAAAAAGTCATGAACCCCATAGCCAATCTGGTGGTTAAGTTCTTTAAGCTTAATTAGGCAATTCTTCTCAATAGAACTGAAGAGTCCATCCCCAGGTCAGTCCCTGAAGTCATTCTAGCATGGTAGGACATCACTTCACTGGCACAATCTTCAAAGGCAGAAAGATACCTTTTTCCATATTGAGAAATGAGAATCTGTTTTCAGAAGGTGAGAGATATGATGCCCTAGATCAAAAACTTATTCACTCTTTTCTCCAAATATAGCAGTTGTATATTATAGGAACACATCTTTGGTTCTTTTTTAACATAAAACAATATTGTCTTTCATGTATACTTGGTTAATTAAAGAAAAGCTTCATTAGTTTCTATGATACATAGTGATTTAAATATTTAAAAAAATTATACTCTGGAACATGTCAAGGGACAAAAATTTACCAGTCATCAGGCCATTAACAAGTTTAATAATATAAGTTCTAGCTGAAAATATTATTTTTAAATAACTTGCCAACCACCCAGTTTCAACCAAAATAGTATTTAAAGTTTAAACCTGTCATGATTTGCCTATCTCTGTCAGACTCTTCAAACATGCTACAAACTAAACACCCCATGTCTAAACATTGGACACTATTTGAGTATGTCTCCCTCCTTCCCTTCCTCTGTCTTTGTCTCTGTTTCTGTGTGTGTGTCTCTCTCTCCTCTTCTCTGTCTCTGTCTATTTGTCTGTCTCTCCTTTTTCATCTCCTGATAATTCATTTAATGTGTTTTTTATTTAATCAAAAAAATGTGAATTGTACAGTACTCTACTGGCCAAGATGTGCTGTCACTTTTTGGTTTAGTATCAAAAAACTTGAATTTCAGTTTCTCTTATTATTAAGAGGAGCCAAAATACAATATTATCAAATAATTACTGTCCTTTTGGTGTTGAGGTGGCAAATGTACAATATATATTGAAGACAGTTTATGCTCAGAGTGAATTTCACTTAAATTAAATAGAGCATCTAATGATTCACACTCAGGTCATCCATTTCTTCACCCAAAAGCTGGAAGACAATATCCTGATTCCATTTATACAGGCAGTTGTTTCCCCTGAAGCCAAAATGTGATGCTGCAAACCAGCCACCAAAAAAAAAACAAACAAACAAAAAAAAAAAAACCAAAGCAAAATCATCAACAGAAAAGAAAAAAAAAAGAGAAAGAGATTTGATTTGGCAAAGCATAGATAGACAGATGGAAGAGAATAGAGAACAAAACACAGAAATCATTATTATTAATTTTTTTTCTTTTTGCTGAGGCAATTGAGGTTAAGTGACTTGCCCAGGGTCACACAGGTAGGGAATGTTAAGTGTCTGAGACCAGATTTGAATGCAGGTCCTCCTGACTTCAGGGCTGGTGCTCTATCCACTCTGCCACCTAGCTGCCCCAAAAACCCAGAAATCATTATTTTAAAAGAATTTTTAGTGAAAAGTTAGACATTTGGTAAATAGCATGAAATATCAAATTTATTTTAAAATAAATTTTCAACATATATACCTGAGAAACCCAAAATTATTTACTAATCTTTTATCACATTTTAAAATGATGCAAAAATGCAAAATATAGCCAAGATAATATAAATTTCAACTTTTAAGTGAGTTTAAAAATAGAATAAACCATCGAGTTTGATTTAGTAAAGTATAAGCATTAACCCAGCATCACACTATATATCTCTTATCCGAGATGTGGTGTATTCTGGAACTGGATTTTGAATCAGGAAGTCTTGTAATTCAAATCTTGCCTTAGACACTGATTAGCTATATGTTCCTGTGAAAGTAACTTAACTTTATTGAGATTCTGTGAATAAAGATAATAATAGTGCCTACTTTGCAGGGTTGTTATAGAGATTGTATGAGATTATACGTACATACATATATATATATATATATATATCATTATAATTATTAACTGAGCACCAACTTCTTATCTGGGGGGAGAGGAATGAAGAGGTAAGAATGAGCCCTCAATTATAAGACCATAAAATTAGAGATTTAGGACCAAAGGCAGCTAGATGGTGCACTGGATAGAGCAATGGCCCTGAAGTCAAGAGGACCTGAGTTCAAATTCAAGCTTAGATACCTAACATTTTTCAGCTGTGTGACCTTGGGCAAGTCATTTAACTCCAATTGCCTCACCTCCACCCCAAAATGATAGAGATTTTGGGCCAGAGGGTTTCTTAAATGTCATTATCTAATTTTATTTTACAAATAAGGTAAAGGAAACTCAGAGCAATTAAGTGAGTTGTCTACGATTATATAGGTTTTTTGTTGTTGTTGTTTGTTTTTATCATTTTTGTTCAATTGTTTCAATTATGTCCAACTCTTCATGACCCAATTTGTTTTTTTTTTTCCTGACAAAGACAGTGGAGTAGTTTACCATTTCCTTCTCCAGTTCATTTAACAGATGAGGAAATTGAGGCAAACAAGGTTAAGTGACTTGTTAATAAGCCACAGTAAGAAGCAAGATTTAAATACATGTATTCCTGATTTCAGGCCCGGTACTATGCCACCTCGCTGTCCCTATCACATAGCTTAGTAAGTTTTAGAAGTTTCATTTAAACCCAGGACTTCTTAACTTCAGTTCAGCTCTCTATCCAATATACCATGTTGCCTTTCATCAGGTAATCTATACAATAATGAATTTTTCAGTCACAGAAAGTGTCAACCTAGAGTCCTAGAAAAGCTTTGACTTGCACTGGTAAGTAGGGGATCCAAAGAGGAAAATTATGAAAGGCTGCTGTATTATGGCCTTGATATGATTATAAAATATATTAGGAAGTATCTAGGCCTTGATCTTAATAATAGGAATTCAAATACCTGCATTTAAAATATATCCATAATTAGGGAAGCTCTTTCTAATAGGAAATGGATCAATTATCATATACTATCCCTATAGCTATCAACATTTTTAGCATTTTTCAAGGCAATGATGGATCACATCAAAAGAATAAACACTCTTGTTTGTTGGTGCACTAAATAGACTATGATCACACATGACATTTTCATAGGATCTGCTAGTGTTGTCAAGAAATAGTTAAGAAGCTATTTTATGGAAAACATACACTGCTATGCAAACGGTAAATTTGGGGCAAATGTCTACATGGTATATTCTTTGTAAATGAGCTGAGGCCAAGGAAAACAAGAGAATGAGCACAGGATCAGATTGTTTTTTGTTTTTTGTTTTTTTCTATTTTTTATGTTGTATCTTTGCCTCACATTATTCAGGTTAGGGACTGGGAATTCTTTGCTGGGAATTTTTGACTAGTAGGCATTTTCCCCTCAATGACATATTACCTTTATATATGCTTATTCCTTTTTGATACCACTCTTTTAAATAACATTTTCCCCATAACTTGAATACTGTTCTTGTAGTTTAACATGTCCTTCTCCAGATCATGTAATAGATGAGGAAACTGAGGCAACTGAGTACCATAGAAACAAGGCAAAATAGAAATTGCCTATAATAGAAGTTTCATTATCTAGGTAACCTATAACAGGATTAGAAGATAAAAAAAGTAATTATTGTGCAATGAAAGTTCTCTTTTAGTTTAAAGATGGAAAAAAGTAGCAACAAAAAGACAAGTAGCATTTTAAAAGGGTCAGACTATAGCATAGGAGAGTAGGCCCACTAAAAGGTTAAAGAAATTGAAATTATTAATTGTAGGCAGCTACCCTAAGCTTATTGACCAAGTACAAGTGCTTCCTTGTCAAAGTACTTTTAAGTAATCAACAAAGCAAACCATAACTTGAAGTGGGATGAAGGCTTAAAATATTGAAAAGAGGGATAATAAAGGGGATAGCAAAAAGAGAATCAACATGGCTGAGCAAAATATAGCACATAAGGAAAAAAGGTTTGGGAGATACAATCATCCAGATAGCTTAAATAGATTACTGACAGAAGGAAAGAGAATATTTAGTGGACATTAATGGAAAGTATAGAGTCTAGGTTATATGTTATAAAAAAAGAAAGTGGGAAAACAAGATATACTAGTTTTCAAAGTCAAATACAGCAGAGATGGTTGTAGTGTGATTACAGTTTCAAGAGTAGTAGACCCATTTGGGATCCAAAGAAGAGTACAGGGAGCATGTTTCTAAAGGGATTTGTTGCAACCTCCTCCTTAGTAGTAGCTTGGGAACTAAACTAGGATATAATAATTAATAGTACCTTCTAAAGGTCTCAACTTACAGAACTATGAATAGAGTTCTCTCATTTCTTTCAGTAAATTCAATTCAATTCAACAAAAACATATTAAGATCCTTGTACCAGCCACCTTTCTAAGGATCTGAGATTCTAAAACAAAACACTCAAACAAATTAAAAACCCCAGTTCTTGCCATCTAAGCACTTAAATTCTAAATAAGCTGTTAAGTACTTAGCAGATTATATATTAATCTTCATAATTTATAGTGTGAATTTCAGTCCCCTCAAAATAATTTTTTTCTAAGAAATTATTATAAATCATGGAGTATTGTAGAGGGACAAATCTTAGGATATTTTTCATATAGCTAGTTACACAATGGTTTAATGGTACAAATATTAGAAATCCAGAAAAATTTATAGGAGCCTGGAACAAATAAACCTAAGCCATTTAATGGATTCAGGACCAAAAAGATATTAATTATAGTGAAGTGTATTTATGTAAAATCTATAAAATCAGGGAATAACAACTCTGGTATCTCCAGGATCCACAATTTCATGAAGACTCCATATATGTCAGAACTAAGGAGACTGAACGTAAATCAACACATGCTATGTTCACTTATTTTTCTGTTTTGTTTTTTTTTTAAATCTCTCCCATGGTTCTTTTTTTTTTCCTTTTTGCTCTGATTTTTTTCTCCCAACATGATTCATAAAGCTATGTATCAAAAATAAATAAAATTTTTAAAAGACCCCATATATGTCTTTCAATGATATGGATCAAAGTCTCTCTACAACTTAATAAATGGTTACCACGAGCTACTGTGACTGAAAATGGAATTACCCTGTGGGCAACTTAGTGATAAACCTCTCCAAACAGGTTGGGGCTCAACTGCTATACATATATACTATTTTGGGGCTGTTGCTCCAAACGTTTCCAGAGATCAGCACAGTGAATAAAGTACTGACCTTGGAATAAGAAGCATCAAAGTTTAAATCTTGCCCCAGGCACTAGCTGTGGGCAAATCATTTATTCCTGTTTGCCTCAGTTCCTCATCCGCAAACTGGGCGGGAGAAGGAATTGGCAAACCATTCAGGATCTTTGCCAAGAAAACCCCAAATGGGGTCACAAAGAGTCTGAAAAATGACTGAACAAAAACCTTCCAGCATATAGAACCATATCATAGGGCCTCCAAACTAGACTTAAAAAAATATGATGCTTAATCCAAAACCTATGTAGTAGGCTGTATCAAAAACATGAAAGAGTAAATATATTGATTAATAATAATACTTAAAATGAACCCAGGATTAAGTTAGGTCTCTGATATTAAGGAAGACTAAGTCATTATGTGTCTCAACAAATCAAATCATATCTAAGTAACTCACAACAGGAATCTGGGAACAGGAAATTGTCCATTACACTAGACTCATGCAGCCCATCTGCTTAGGACAATAAATGCCAGCTTGGTAGAAGGTTTGACACTGAGGAACAGTGAATTTTTTGAATTATAGAACATTCTTAATAAAACAGTTAATTCTTTCATTCTAGGTGTCAATGAACCTGTGTTTCCAGGAAGCTTTTTCCAGAAAGAATAGCCAGTAAAGCATCAACACCACATCTTCTAGCAACATAGAAAGTTAATTTGAAAAGGACAATGAATAACTTACATTACTATTCATGATTATCATGATCATATAGCAACTGGTTTTTGTACTGTATGTTGAAAATGTCATATAATGATTTCAAATTTTACTTTAAAAGAGCCATAACAAGGGGCAATTAGGTGGTGAAGCAGATAGAGAAATGACCTGGAGTCAGGAGAAACTGAGTTCACGTCAAGCCTAAGACACTTATTAGCTATGTGATCCTAAACAAGTAACTTAACTCCAATGACCTCCAAAGGGACATAAAAAGAGGATGTTTTAAATATATAGTTATCCCTTCCATATCATAAGGAGTAAAGAGCCCCAGCAATGTAAAAAAAATTTTGGCTTTCCATTTGTATCAGAAAAGAAGTCTGAATTTTATGGTACTGAAAGTTAAAATATGTTGATAATATATAATATTGTACATATATTTTATGAATTTCTGAGTTTCTAAACTTTTTCTGTATCATATGTAACTTCCACAAACTCCCCCCCTAAATCTTCATTGAATTTCTTATGTTGGCCTGCAATATGGCAAAACTTTGATGGGAAAAGTTGTGATATGAAAGGGATAACTGTGTTTGTGAATGCAATTTCTATTGATGGATTTCAATTTTACCAATGCACACTTTGAGGGAAGCCTTATAGTTAGTTTAAAGTACAAATTTAGAGTCAGGACTAGAGTATGAGTTCTAGCTTTCCCACTTTACTAGCTATATGTTGGGCATGTCATTTGGTGAACACTATTGTCCCTATCTGTAAAATGGCTATTCCATTCAACAAGCACTTATTTAATACCTACTATATATTCCAAACACTGTGCTAAGTACTGAAGTACAAAGATAAAAGGAAAATAGTTGCTTCCTTCAATGAGTTTACTATTGGGGAAAATAACATAGATACAAAAAAAGTAAATACAAAGCCATTTCCTGGAAGTGAAAGTGAGAAATGATACGGTTTTAATATAAATGTCAATTTATTAACAGTAGAACAAGGATTCTCGTGAGCATAATGAAAGGGTTGAGAAGATGAGGATAGGGATAGCACAAGATAAGAGTTAGTATGGATTACTATGAATGAGCAGGGACTCACTGGAAAAAGGAGCTCTAGTCTACATAATAGTTATAGTTCAAAATCACAGAGAATTTGAGAGTAGCTACAGGGAAGAGGTTATCACTGTCTTTTAAGAAGAAAATGTAATAGTGATTTGTTTTTCAGTTTTGGAAAAGAAATGGAAAGCAGAATAAAGGGATTTATATTATATATATACATATATATATATATACACACACATATACATATTTCAACAGGGGAGAAACTTGCTTGATATTCAAAGGAAAATTATATTTGCAATACCTACTTTATATACTTGCGATAGACAATTTGTAATCTTTAAAATGCTATGTAGGTACGAGATTTTAGTATTATACATGCTAGCTCCCCAATACTACACCAAATATATGATAGCAAAATTTGATTGAATCCCTCAATCTATAACTTCAAGATTATTTTAGGGCCTTTTGAAATTATGGATTTGGAGTGCTCAGCAGCCACATAGGCGTTGAATGTTATTGGTAGCATTTTAGAATGTTAGCTTTGTAAAGGACTTTAGTGATCATTGATTCTTATGCCTTATCCAAAAAGAAAATTCAAATGGTCACATTCTAGTTCTACAAATAACTAATTTTGAGATTGTTGACAAATTACTTCACATTTCTGGTCTCAGTTTGTTCCCATAGAAAATGGGTGAATGAAACATTTACTATGTGTGAAGTACTCCACTAAGTATTTGGAATATAAAGACAAATGCAAAGACAATTCTAACCTTATAAAAGCTTTCATTCTTATAGTAACAAATAATGCATAAATGGAAGTAGTGGCCAGTGAGGAACATTTTATTTTGTAATGTTCCAAAAGTCTTCAGTGGAACCCTAGGGTACTAGATTGGCACACCATTTTCAAGAATAATGGTAGTACTGATTTGATTATGAAGATGTTGGTCTAGACCTATTATTCTCAAAGTGTATATTTTTAAAGTATGATTGTATGATTATTAATTTTATTTAGTAAATATATATAAATATGCCACTTAAAAGCTCTTTGGGAGAGTACTCAATAATTTCTAATAGAGCAAAGATGTGTTGAATCCAAATTTGTAGAACTACTGATGTAGGCTATTTTGAAAGTACTTCCAGCTCAGCATCAACAGAAATACACACAAGCACCCACAAGAGCGCGCGCGCGCACACACACACACACACAAATTTTTACCTAGGGGGCAGCTAGGTGGCACAGTTAATAGAGCACCAGCCCTGAAGTCAGGAGGACCTGAGTTCAAATCTGGCCTCAGACACTTGACACTTCCTAGCTATGTGACCCTGGGCAAGTCACTTAACCCCAAATTCCTTGGGGGGGGAGACTTTTACCTAGAAAAATCCATTCTATTTTTAAAACATATCCATTTATTAGAATTATTTTCCCCATTATATTCAGCTGAAATATACCTACTTTTTGGAAACTATTATAGAATAAGAACTTTGAGATACATGATAGGGTTATTGACTTGACCACACTAGGTATATGCTCTTGCTAGACTTGCAGCAAAGTTAATAATGTTTCTTTTAATAGCATGGATAATCTATGTTACACAGTGGGATTTAAAGGTGACTCAGAGTTTCTAGTTAGCAGAAGTTATACTTCTGTAGGCAAACATTTGACATTGAAAACCAGTTGATGGTTCTTATATAATAGGTGATTTCTCTATGTTTTAGTGGTTTGAAGATGACAGATTCCTCAAAATATTGAATACAAAAAGTTTGATAAGATGGTGGCTAAATAGCTGTAGATGTTCCCTTTTTATTTATAGCAAGTATCCTATGCTAGATCAAGAGCCAGGCTCTCTGATTTGATAAAGATGTTTGGGAATTTATATCTACTTATGGTCTATATTGGATTGTAGAAGTCTCAAGGATCCTAGGAACTGGCAGGTCATTGATATGGGAGGAAAGTTAGGCCTTAGAAATGTCTGTGTGGGGCAGCTAGGTGGTACAGTGGTTAGAGCACCAGCCCTGAAGTCAGGAAGACCTGAGTTCAAATCTGGTCTCCGACACTTAACACTTCCTAGCTGTGTGGCCCTGGGCAAGTCACTTAACCCCAACTGCCTCAGCAAAAAGAAAAAAAAATCTGTGTTATAGCATGGCTAAAACACTCACCTTGATACACAAAGCAGAGATAAATTAAAGAGAGACAACATGAATGTGAACCAGAGGAACAACACCTTGGCTGAACCTGTTTTCATGATAGCACAAATAACAGAAATTCCTATTTTTATGTTTATAAGAAACATTTGACAATGCTCAAATGTCCAACAACAGCAAAGAAAATTCGGGTTAAAATCTTTAAAAAGGTATCATAACAGCCTAAATAACTTTTCAAAGACACATTTAAAAAATATTTTTACCAGCCTAATAGACTGCAGGAATATATTCACCTTGGAGGCATCATCTCAAGGGAACCTTCTGTAAAACCCAATAGCCTCAGAAATAGCATTTGTTTCATTGGGATTAAGACAATTACTTTCACGCTAGTAATATTAGCTCATGAAACAAATAAAATTAAAGAAAAAAACTATTGGTGCATTCAAATAAAATATTTGTTCAATGAAAGAATTTCATTTACAGAATTTATAATTAATAGGATGAGCAGTTTCAATATGAGCAAACAGTTGGCCGCTTATTAAACATCTTGAAGATTCCACTCATGCTCCTCATTCTCATTTAATTAAAGCAAATGAGCAAATAAAAAAAGGTTCAATAAAATAAAATGTTTTTTAATTTACTATGCTGGAAAATAACTATGTATTACCTATAAATGTTTTATCTTTCTGGTAGCTAACAAAATACTCTGCTCAAAGTAGATGCTTAATAAATACTTGTTTATTTATTTATTTATTTTTTAAGTTTGCTTGCTAGGTGGGGAAGGTATAAAGTTCAGAAAAGACTCTGTCCTTTATTTTTTATAAATTTATGACCTAGTACAGGGGATACTATACTCTATTATGAGAAAAATTTATTGGACTAGTGAAAAACAGTGTTATAAAGTTGGGGGGGTGGAGTTGTTACGACTGACAAGGCAGGAGAAAATACATCCCAAAGTGGGAATATTCTCACTGATCTGTAAGAATATAACAGGCAAAGAGCAGGGGGGAAATCCTTCCAAGCACAGGGAACAAGGAAAGGCATGAACAAAAGCAGAGAGACATGGGAATATGGTGCTCATTGAAAATATAACAGAATTATTTATTTTGTTTGCACTATATAGTACATGGAGGGGAATAATATGTGATTAGGCTGGAAAAGAAGCATGGCATCAAATTATGGAATTCCTTGAAAGCCAAGAAAAAAAGTTCAATCATTAGTGGAGTTTGGGGCAGGACACTAGCATAGAGTTACAAAATTTTGAAAAACATCATGATCCTATCAGTTCATTAGGCAGCTTATTACTATAATATGAAACATAGAAATGATGGATTGGAGAGTTATTACAAAGGGAAATATATATTCATTTTTTTAAATAGCCCCTGAAAGTAAAAATAAACACTTGTACAAGAATGGTGGCAGTAGGGATAGAGAGGAAAAATGTTACTGTGGAGGCCAAATAAACAGGATTGGAGATAATAGATTTATATTTGAAATACACTTTAGAGGTCATCAAGTACATCTCTCTAACTTATATGTGAGGTAACTAAATCCCACACTGTTACATAGCTTGTAAATGTCTGAAACAGAATTCAAGCCTAAATCTTCATGACTATAAATACAGCTTACTATCACTGTGTTCTTGCTACCAAACTGCCATGGTTACTGATTAGATATAGTAGCACGAAGAATTTTAAGACAGAAGACTAGCAGGATGGGAATGCCACTGATAGAAAAAAGTTAGAAGAAGATGGCAGAGGGAAAATGTGACTCTCTGAGTCCTCCTCTGATCTTCTCTCAAACCAAAAATAAAATAAGCCTCTGAACTGATCTTCAAGTCAAAGAATCCAGAAATATTTGGACACTACACTCCGAAGAACTTCATATCAGGTTTGTCTAACTCAGACAGAGGGATAAACAGCAGACTTGGGTGTAGGCCGGAAGAGGGTGGGACTCAGCTCAGCTCATCGCGGCAGAAACTCCAAACTCCAAATTCCAAACACCTGGAGTTTATCTGAGGCACTCGGGACACTCTGCCCTGATTGTGGACAGGTGTTCTGTCAAACTTGCCTTGTTTAAGGAGTAATCCCGATTTAGTCCTAACCCCCACTGGCCCAGCACCTTAAATTAATTCGCCGAATTGCCCCGGGGCAAAGATTTTTTCCAAGGGTTAAAGAGACATCCATACTGTCTAAAAAAAAATGAAGAAGCAAAAGAGATCTGTCACCATAGACAGCTTTTATCAAGAGAAAGAAGTGATGACCCCAGATCCTGAGGTTTCTTTAGCCAAAACTCCAAAGGAAGTTATTAAGGACCATCACTGGTCCCGTTTTCAAAAGGCCTTTCTGGAAGATTGCATAAAGAACCTCATAAGAGAGCTGGAGGATAAATGGGGACATAAATTGCAATCGGTGCAAAAAGGATATGATGCCCTGCAAAAGAGATATGAAAAAGACACCAATTTATTGAAAAATAAAATTAGTGAAGTAGAAAAAGAGTGCAATGAACAAAAAAATTCAATTGGCCAGTTACAAAAGGAGCTTAAAAAGGTAACTGAAGAAAACAACACTTTAAAAATAAGAATTGAACAAATGCAAGTGAATGACTCAATAAGACTTCAAGATTCAGTCAAACAAAAACAAAAAAATGAAAAATTATAAGAAAATATGAAATATCTCCTAGGAAAAACAACTGACTTGGAAAATAGATCTAGGAGAGACAATCTAAGGATTATTGGACTTCCTGAAAGCCATGATGAAAAAAAGAATCTAAACACTATCTTCCAGAAAATCCTGAAAGAAAACTACCCTGAGATTGTAGAATCAGAAGGCTAAATCACCATTGAAAGAATTCACCAATCACCTCCGGAAAGAGACCCCAAAATTAAAATCCCAAGGAATATCGTGGCTAAATTTCAGGACTATCGTACCAAGGAAAAGATTCTCCTAGCAGCTAGAAAGAAACAATTCAAATACTGAGGATCAATAACTAGAATCACACATGATCTGTCAGCCTCCACATTGAAGGATCGAAGGGCCTGGAACCAGATATTCCGAAAGGCAAAGGAACTTGGATTACAGCCAAGAATAACCTATCCAGCTAGAATGAGCATTATCCTCCAGGGAAGAAGATTGTCATTCAATGATATAGGTGAATTTCACCTCTTTCTAATGGAAAGACCAGATCTGAACAAAAAATTTGACCTCCAAACACAGAACTCAAGAGAAGCATAAAAAGGTAAAAAAGAAAAGGACTCTTGAGAACTTTATTTCTACTATGGGGATACTTAAAGTTTGGGGGTATAATTAGCTAGATATTACTCTGATAATATGAAAAAGAAAACTAGAGGGGGAAAGGTTGTCATACTGGGGAAAAGAGGGAAAAAGTCGTAAAATAAGATCTAAAAAAAAGGAGGTAAAAACAAGGTAAAATCACTTGAAGAGGCAAAGAAAACCTAATATAATTGAGAGAAAGCGGGGAGGGAGATGAGCACTGCCTAAATTTTACTCTCATCAGGTTGGGTTCTAAAAGTGTATATCAGACACTTGATTTCACATAGAAACTTGTCTGTTGCTAGAGGGAAGTGGGAGGGAAAGGAGGAAAAAGAAAGGGAAAAACTATCAGAAGGGAAAATAGAAGAATCAGGGGAAAGGAGTTAAAAAAAGGGGGAGGGGATCTAAAAGGTGGTGGATTGTCTGGGAAAGGGGGTCATCAAAAGCAACTACTGAGGAGGGGGGAAGGGAGAAAGGGGAAAGGAAAGGGGAAAACATAACTTGGGTAAATAAGATGGCAGGAAATAAAGAATTAGTTATTCTAACTGTGAATGTGAATGGGATGAACTCTCCCATAAAGGAGAAGCAGATATCAGACTGGATTAAAAACCAGAATCCCACAATATGTTGTCTACAAGAAACACATCCAAAACATAGTGACACATATAGGATGAAGGCAAAAGATTTATGGCAGTAAGTTTGATAATCTAAATGAAATGGAGGAATATCTACAAAAATATAGATTGCCCAGGTTAACAGAAGAGGATATAAATTATTTAAA
>JAJPUD010004925.1:27500-47777 GCA_023553655.1 Myrmecobius fasciatus | reverse complement strand
TATCAGACACTTGATTTCACATAGAAACTTGTCTGTTGCTAGAGGGAAGTGGGAGGGAAAGGAGGAAAAAGAAAGGGAAAAAACTATCAGAAGGGAAAATAGAAGAATCAGGGGAAAGGAGTTAAAAAAAGGGGGAGGGGATCTAAAAGGTGGTGGATTGTCTGGGAAAGGGGGTCATCAAAAGCAACTACTGAGGAGGGGGGAAGGGAGAAAGGGGAAAGGAAAGGGGAAAACATAACTTGGGTAAATAAGATGGCAGGAAATAAAGAATTAGTTATTCTAACTGTGAATGTGAATGGGATGAACTCTCCCATAAAGGAGAAGCAGATAGCAGACTGGATTAAAAACCAGAATCCCACAATATGTTGTCTACAAGAAACACATCCAAAACATAGTGACACATATAGGATGAAGGCAAAAGATTTATGGCAGTAAGTTTGATAATCTAAATGAAATGGAGGAATATCTACAAAAATATAGATTGCCCAGGTTAACAGAAGAGGATATAAATTATTTAAATAGCCCCATATTAGAAAAAGAAATAGAACAAGCTATTAACCAACTCCCTAAGAAAAAATCTCCAGGGCCAGATGGATTTACATGTGAATTCTACCAAACATTCAAAGAACAATTAATTCCAATACTATACAAACTATTTGAGAAAATAGGGACAGAAGGTATACTGCCAAATTCCTTCTATGAAACAGATATGGTGCTGATAGCTAAACCAGGTAGGGTGAAAACAGAGAAAGAAAACTATAGACCAATTTCCCTAATGAATATTGATGCAAAAATTTTAAATAAGATGTTAGCAATGAAATTACAGAAAGTCATCCCCAGGATAGTACAATATGACCAAGTAGGATTTATACCAGGGATGCAGGGCTGGTTCAATATTAGGAAAACTATCAGCATAATTAATTATATTAATAACCAAACTAACAAAAACCATATGATTATCTCAATAGATGCAGAAAAAGCATTTGATAAAATCCAACACCCCTTCCTATTAATAACACTAGAGAGTATAGGAATAAATGGGCTTTTCCTTAAAATGATCAGTAGCATCTATTTAAAACCATCAGCAAGCATCATATGTAATGGAGACAAACTAAAACCATTCCCAATAAGATCAGGAGTGAAACAAGGTTGCCCACTGTCACCATTACTATTTAATATTGTATTAGAAATGTTAGCTTTAGCAATAAGAGAAGAAGAAGAAATAAAAGGAATCAGAGTAGGTGATGAAGAAACCAAATTATCACTCTTTGCAGATGACATGATGGTCTACTTAGAGAACCCTAGAGACTCAACTAAAAAACTACTAGAAACAATTCACAACTTTAGCAAAGTGGCAGGATTCAAAATTAATCCACATAAATCATCAGCATTTTTATATATTACCAACAAACTTCAGCAGCAAGAGATACAAAAAGAAATTCCATTCCAAATAGCAGATGATAGTATAAAATATTTGGGAATCTATCTGACAAGTAAAAGTCAGAAACTATACGAACTAAACTACAAAACACTTTCCACACAAATAAAATCAGACCTAATCAATTGGAAAAACATTAAGTGCTCATGGGTAGGCAGAGCGAACATAATACAAATGACAATGCTACCCAAACTAATCTACTTATTTAGTGCCATAGCAATCAAACTCTCAAGAAATTATTTGACAGATCTAGAAAAAATAGTAGCAAAGTTCATTTGGAAGAACAAAAGGTCAAGGATTTCAAGGGGATTAATGAAAAAAAAAGGCAGATGAAGGTCGCTTTGCTGTACCAGATATAAAACTATATTATAAAGCAGCGGTCATCAAAACCATTTGGTACTGGCTAAAAATAGAGCAGTTGATCAGTGTCACAGGATAGGTTATCAGGACAATCTAGGCAATAACCTTAATAATTTAGTGTTTGATAAACCCAAAGACCCCAGCTTTTGGGATAAGTACTCGCAAAACCTGCTGGGAAAATTGGAAACTAGTATGGAAGAAATTAGGGCTTGATCCATACCTAACACCACATAACAAAATAAGATCTAAATGGGTTCAAGATCCAGATATAAAGAGTGATATTGTAAGCAAATCAGAGGAACATAATATAGTTTACCTCTCAGACCTGTGGAGATGGAATAAATTTATTATCCAAAGAAGATCTGGAACTCTTAATTCAACACCAGATGGATAATTTTGATTATATTAAGTTAAGTTAAAAAGTTTCTTTACAAATAAAACTAATGCAGACAAGATTAGGAGGGAAGCATCAAATTGGGAAATTATCTTTACATTTAATGGTTCTGATAAAGGCCTCATTTCTAAAATATATAGAGAATTGTCTCATATATATAAGAATTCAAGCCACCCTTCAATAGATAAGTGGTCAAGGGATATGAACAGACAATTTTCAGATGATGAAATTAAAACCATCTCTAGTCATATGAAAAGTTGCTCCAAATCACTATTGATCAAAGAAATGCAAATTAAGACAACTATGAGGTACCACTACACACTTGTCAGATTTGCTAAAATGACAGGAAAAGATAATGACAAACGTTGGAGGGGATGTGGAAAGCCTGGGAAACTGATGGATTGTTGGTGGAACTGTGAACGGATCCAGCCATTCTGGAGAGCAATTTGGAGCTATGCTCAAAAAGTTATCAAACTGCACATACCCTTTGACCCAGCAGTGTTTCTATTGGGCTATATCCCAAAGAGATCTTAGAGGAGGGAAAGGGACCCACGTGTGCAAGAATGTTTGTGGCAGCCCTTTTTGTAGTGGCTAGAAGCTGGAAACTGAATGGATGCCCATCAATTCGAGAGTGGTTGAATAAATTACGGTATATGAATGTTATGGAATATTATTGCTCTGTAAGAAACGACCAGCAGGACGATTTCAGAGAGGCCTGGAGACACTTGCATGAACTGATGCTGAGTGAAATGAGCAGAACCAGGAGATCATTATACACGGCAACAACAATACTATATGATGATGAATTCTGAGGGACATGGCTCTCTGCAACAAAGAAATGTCTCAAACCAGTTCCAATTGTTCACTGAAGAAAACCATATACACCCAGAGAAAGGGATATGAAATATGGACCACAAAGTAACATTTTCATGCTCTTTATTGAGGTTTGCTTGCATTGTGTTGCCTTTCTCTGGTTTTCTTTTTTTTCTTGTAGATAGGATTTTTCTTGCACAACTTGGCAACTATTATTACATTATTAACATGTAGTGGACTTCCTGTCATCTAGGGGAGGGGAGGGAACTGGGAGTAAAAGTTGTAATGGAGAGCTTTGTAAAGATCAATGCTGGGGAACTACCCATACATATGTTATACAAATAAAAAGCTTTAATAAAAAAATAAAAATAAAAACAAAACACACACACACACAAAAAAAGTTAGAAGAAATAACAGGTTCAGAGGGAAAAGAGTCTAAGCCTGTTTTTGTATATGTGGAACAAGAGGTGCTATACGGCTTATAAATAAGCCTTTATAAGCTTATTATAAATAAGTGATCTTTTGGTAACTCGAAATGGATGTATTAGGAAGGAGACATTGGTCTCCTTGACATCTCTTTGGGCATTATTGATCTAAATATCTTAATTAAAGTCAGGGTGAATGGAATTGTCAAGGAAAAGTATGCAGAGGGGAAAGAGATGATGGTCTAGGACAGAAAATTAGTAAACGCTTTCCTTAAGATGTCTGGAAGGGAAAGAGGAACCTACAAATGAGAAAGAGAAGGGAAATGAGCTAAATAATTTTGTATTATTTTGTGCTATAATTTTAAAGGTTATATTTTACTGGAGTAAAAAAGAGCTCTAGATTTTGTATGATAAATCCTTTAAACTCAGCAGTTAAATTTATTTTCCATAACTGAATAAGAACAGTAGTAATATGGAGAAAAGTTGACAGAGAACAATGTGACATAAAAGTTGGTTAAAATCCTATTTTAAATCTAATAAAAAAGGAAATTGTTTAACTTGAAGAAGAGTTATCATAATGGCAAAAAAACTAACTTTTTGTAGAACTTGTCATTTATAGCATTGCCTGTCACTGAATATATCAGAAGTCAAATCATATTACCACATTCCACATATGGAAAAATAATATCTTTGAATGGTTACCTATTAAAGGGAGTTAATGTGGCTTTGTAATACTAACATGATTAATAGGATTCACTAATAAAGTGAATTTTATTTCTATTTTCACAAAAAAGAAAGAAAATAGAGTTACAACTTATTTTATGTAAATTTGGAATAAAAGAAATAAAACAAGTTCTTGAAAACCAGTGTTAGCCAATATATTTAATGACTAAAATAAATCATCACAGGAATGAGGGAATCCTATAGTGAGTCTAAAAAATATTAGGTAATTAGCCTTAGGAAACAATTTACTTAACCTGTGTATCATGGCTTTTTTTGGTCTCCAGTTCATAGAAATATTTGTTAATGGCTATTCAGATAGTAAAACCCGATCATTATATTTTAGTTACATTCCACATAAACAGAAAAAAATAAAAATTTGGGAAATATTTTTATTAGGTAGACAGTAAAACATTCAGACAAAAAAACCCCGAAAATAATATTTAGAGGATAAATTATTCAAAAAGTTATTTAAAATACTATTTCCTCTGACTTAAGTCCATACAAAATTAAAAGTGATAAAACAGTATATTGATCAGCATATTTCTTACAAAGATTCTTAAGTTGCGATTAGCGGTGGTCTACAATTGGATTGGATATAGTTTGAGGTAAATCAAGATGACTGTAAATTGGATATGGCAGCTTTATTGAATGATTTTGAGCAAATATGGTAGCCTCTACTGGGTTCATATAAATATGATCTTTGTGTTTTTTTTTTTTTTTTTGTCACACATCAAGCAGTAGAAAGAGTTTAATTGACTCTTAATAGATAGATAGATAGACAGATGGATGGATGCATGGATGCATGGATATAGCTATGGTTCAAATGACTTGGTTTTTGTTTTTTTGAAAACTATACCTTGGATTGCTGAATTATATTTCTAAAAAATAATTTCCTTTAATGGTAAAAATAGAAAATCTATATCTAGTATAATAGAAACCTTATCATCCTATTTATAGACTAATTAATGAGATGAATTCTGGAAGATCTATTGCTGAACTGATATGTATAGCCAAGCTTTGTGCCCAAGCAAAGACAGAATTAATTATTAGATTGTAAACTATTTTAAGTGGCAAACCACATCTTATTTATGTTTGTATCTTTGGCCAGAACTAACAACACATTTTGTATTGTAAATAAGTAAGGATACAGTGCATAATTATTAAATATTAGAGAATTTTCAAGTAATCCTCTTAATTGTTAACTTTTTCAAATATATGTGACATTTAAACTTAAATATTCTCTACATTTCTGCAGTGATGAAGGATATGATAATATAAGCAATATATTTTCAATGAAAATGGAATTATTTCAGGAATAAATGCACATTTTACTATGATGACTTTCATTTTCAACAGTAGAGAACAATCTAGTTACCTTACAACAATAGAGATGCATTATTTATATATGACTAACCTTTACAAAGGTAGTAGTGGGAAACTGAGAAGTCAATATATTTTTACATTTTGATGAAATATTCTTTCACACAGGAAGATGTGGGTGGTTCAATCTTTGTTATCTTTTCAAAAAATGATAATTCTTTTTTATGCTTAACCACATTCCTATCCCTGTCTTCTTTATGATCATATCATTCTGTAATAAAACTTCTTGGATTAAATATGTGTACCTGATTTTGAAAAAGTGTTTTATTTTTGTATGGAATACTTATATATAAACAGATCAAAAAACTGAGATTGTAGTCTCATCAGGTTCAGGTGCTAAGCAGTTATATTAAATGTCAAAGGATACCATGTTTGCAGCCGAGGTTTATAAACACAATCGTACTTACCACAATTGGCTTCATCTGATGCATCAGCACAGTCTGGATCCTCATCACAAACCCACAGCTTGGAAATGCAGTGTTTGGTAGTTTTACACTGGAAATAGTCTGGTGAACAGCTGTTTTCCGCTTTAAAGGAAAACACATTATTGTTTGTTCTGCTCAAGAAACAATTTTTTAAAGATAAATGAAGTATTCAGATTTGCTTAAGAATGTATTAGTTATCTCTAAGTAAACTAGCTCTGAAGGGAGATTATATTTTATGCATTTTTCCTAATATATATATATATATATGTATATATATTCTTATGAAATAAAACTGCTTTCTCTTTTAGTAATATTAAATACAATAGAAATCTTTACAGTTACTGCATTTGATAGATGGAAACCAGTAAAGCAAAAGTTGAAATATTTGTGACACTTCACAATTTGTTTGATTACTTTGTTCACCAAAAAAGGAAATGAGGCATTTCTATTATATGAAGTTAATGAATCAAGACAGTGTTTAGCATCTAGAAGCTTTAGGGAAATAAGAGGAACACAAACTGCTATCAGAATGTCAAAAATTGTGTCTTAAGGATTGGAGAAGAGATGAAAGGAAAATCCTGATTGTAAACTGCATCATCACACATTCAAGTTTAATGGATAGACTTTTAGAATGGCTAACCATAAAGAACTGGTGCTGACTTTATTCTGTATGTGCCATCTTAATCAAATTGCTGGATGACTGAACATTATTTACTGATAAAAGTTCCAAAGTAATAAAATAAAACTTCAGTGAGACAGAATTTGTTGACAACAGTTTTGTAGACAGTTGAAAACTTCAAAAAATCTCTATGACATTTTGACATTTTTTTTCTGGTGAAAGGAAATATTTTCTATGTAGTTTAGCTTTGTTTTAGGTAAGGAATGGAGATAAAGTTGAAGTTACATAAAGAGGAAGAATAAAACTTAGTTTCATTTTTGTTATTGTGTCTTGGAGTGAACTAAATTTAAAATATCTATTATATAAGAGTCTATTTAAAACAGTCCATAATATTATTTCCCAAGATATTTTAAAATTATACTTAGTAACCCATATCCAACATTTAAAAAATTTCCCATTTCACAAATTATATTTTACTTATTTTGTAAGCAAAATATGCACTTAAAATAATATTTGATTCCTTTGACTGAAATAATATTATTGCTTTTGAAAATCTGAATAAATAATATGAATAAACTATCACTCTTCATCTAATATGATGCAAATACAATTATAAACAAATGGGGACTTCTTTGTTTCTCTCCTTAAAAATGAATATCAATTTTCGAATTTCTATGCCATCTTCCAGTCTTCCCCTGCCCCCGATGGAAAGCTGAATTTTAAAAGATAGCTATTAGAAGAATGTAGGAACTTAGCAGTGCCAAGGAGACAATCTTTTAAAATACCATATTTATAAGATTCCTATAAGATTGGAATCTCCATTTTAGATAAGGACTCATTAGGAAGGAAAATTTGCAGTTAGTTTTTCTAGCTATGTTTAGTAGCATACTTTAGATAGAAAATGGTGTAAGTTTCCTTTCACATTTAAAAGGAAGAAACAATAATTAAAATTTGTCCAAAAATAGGAGTATTTTTTCCTTTACTAGTCTGTCAACTCTTTTCCAATGAAAGTGATTTTTTCAGAAAGCCAAACTAAAATATAATTGATATATGTAAATATACATATTACTTTCTATGAGAATAAGAACTTTTCCTCATTTCACTGCATAAATTGATTTTAAGGAGGACAGTCTTATGTGTGTCAAATATATATTTTTGTATGTAGGACTTCTTGCCCACATTTAAATCAATAAATAGTTTGGTAAGTTAGTTTAATTTGTTATACCTAATTTTTATAAAACAAGTCCTGTGACAAGATATGCAACTAAAATAACCACAAAATTCTGTAAATGATGATTTCTAGGCTCTAAACAGAGCCTGATTATCCTAATTGATTAAGAAAATTCAGATAAAAGATAGTGACCAATCTCTTATAGTGAACTGTAATGAAATTTGACCTGGAACAATAATCAGAATAGTTCTTTGTAATAAGTATGCTATATTTTCATACAAATGTCACTTGTGATTTAGTAGAAAAAAGCTACTGTGAAAGAAAAATGATGTTGAAGTCTGAGTTGTAGCCACTGTTGATGGTGAGATAATAGGCAATTAAAACCATTTAATGCTTTCATCCTTTTAATAATAATGGTGATAGGGGGAAGAAAAATTGCATTTTAATATTGAGAAAGCTATTTCCTTCCTGGAACTTTTTCATGATTTCCAACTGCTTTTTTTGTTAAGACAACAATTGTTTGAATTTCTACTTGTATTCATCACATACAATCATTTTAAATAGGCCACCCTAGCTATTTCTGGTGAGTCATGGCCTGATTTGATATCCGTCTACATGGCTACATCACATCATCAGAAGATGCAAATTTATAGCCCAGCTTTTAGTAAAGGTCAGTGGTGATACAGAGCACTGTGAGGATGACTTACGGCAGTCCTTTTCGTCTTCTTCATCACCACAGTCATCTTGTCCATTACACCTGAGGTTTATTGGGATACATTTTTGATTCTTGGTGCACTTGAACTGACCTGACAGGCAGACATGTGTGTCTGAAAGATAGAGAGGGAAGGCAGAAATCAAAACTGAAGCCTGGGTCTGAATATAAATGGATGAGAATGAAATCAGCTAAGAATTAGATTCACATTCTTAAGTTAGGCATGCAATTACCCACCGCAGTTGAGTTCATCAGAGTTGTCCCCACAATCATTTTCTCCATCACAGATAAAAGCTGGAAGAGCACAAAGTCCAGTTCCACACTGAAATCGGCCTGGTTGACATTTAAATTCAGCTGGGAAAGGAGGAGGAAAAAAAATAATTAAAAAGCCTTATGGAATTGCAGGCTGGCTTATTAATATTGCTTTTCTGACATTCAAAATGTGTATTTTATTATTATTATAAATGTTTCTTGAAGTTCAATGTTAATGTCTCAAAATCAGATAGTAATCCGATTCAAATATGCTGCTAATCTAGGGCTAATTAAAGTTATCTCCAGATTATTCTTCACAGTATCACAGTTTGGAAAACAAGAATATGGAGGAACACATAAATGTATTCTGATTTAATAACATTATATTGGTGCTGGAGAAGAGATAGATTATCATTCACAAAGGGCATTACAAGCACATTTGGAAAAAAAAAGGTTATACTATATATATATATATATATATATATATATACTATCCTATCTTTTTTTATTCCCAGTAATAAGAGTTTGAGTTGTTGTTTGTTTGGCTTTTATTTTTCTTGCAAAGATATATTCACAAATACTGACAATATCAAAATGACTAATATCACTAATATATACTGTTTACAAGATTCTACTTGTATTTACTATTCCAGTTCTCCTATTGGATAAAGACAATATGTATAATAAATAATAGAATAATTTGCATGTGATAAAAATACAGATGTTGCCATGATGGATAACTTTCAATAGCAATTTTAATATATCATAAACAATGTACACTATCCACATGAATTTTTAATGTCATATACATTGTGCACATATACAAAAAAAAAACAAAGAAAATAGTCACTTTGTGAATAAGGATCACAAAGTATGTTACTGAGCCCTGACACAAATTTTTTTTTAAATGTAACAATGGTTTCTTAATAGATTTCAGATAATTGATTCAAGTAAATAATTCTTTTAAAGCATCTTTTATGTGGAGAAATCTATGCTAATCATAGGAAATATAAAAGTAAGAAATGACACAATCTTTGCTTTCAAAGATCTTATGATTTACAAGAGTACACAAAATCACACAAACAAGGAAAGCAATAGCTAAGGTATGGTAATGGTAAGAGACTCAGAGAAAATGAGCTAGAAAAAAACTGGGGAAGGAAAGAATACTTTCAGGTGGGAAGAATAATAAAGGAAGGTTTCAGAGAAGATGACTTTTGAGTGGTTTCTTAAGAAAAGCAAAGGATTTCAACAGGTAGAGATAAAGAGATTCATTTCAGGTTTGCGGTATGGCCTGTGGGAATTCATGGAGGTATAAGATAATAAAGTTGGGAAAAATTAATAAAAATGATATTAAAATATTTTCCCCCTTTGGTACTTATTAAAACTATTTCTTTTTGCTTTAGTCCATATAAACAAATCAAAGTGTTAAATAGCAAACTGGTCAGTATGTTTCTTACAAATATTCTTAATTATTTGAATATTAGTTCACTATGATTACATAGATTTTGCAAGGAGCTACACTCATGCTATTTTTGTGGCTTATGTCTCATCTTATATTGTAGCTCTTTGTCAATGTCATTTTGATTGACTGCAACCCATCTTCAACCTGAAAAGGCAATATTAAAGTGGTCAACTCAGAGACCTCTAAGAGACTATCACAAGAAAGTTACCTACTAACTGTGCAATATGACCAAAGTTAACAGTGAGATTATATAAGTAGTGTCTAGTAATGCCATTCACATATAGGTCTCTGGACACAGATTGATAGTAACTCTGACCTTTGCAGCAATTCAAAGGATGAGAGCTTACAAAATAGCAAAGTTCAAGATGAGTTAATAGAAAAATATAATTTTGAAGATTCTTTTCAAAATTTAATACTGATAGAAAAGTTGGGAAACTACATCTCTATAAAGGTAAATATTTCAGTTTGCAATACATCAAACAATTTAATTTTTTATTTTCTAATTTTGTATCATGCTACATCAAAACTATATTGGGTATTCCCTAATTAAGTTACAGAGTATCATGGGTTAGTTCACCTCAGAAGTTGCATAATTCTTGAATAACCTTTTAAGGGAGTCATCCTAAGTATAACAATCATCAATAACTTCTTTAAAACTTCTAAATATCACTTCAGGATGGTTTTAAAAGTGATGAATGTTGCACAAAACAGTTTTTTTTGGGGGGGTTAAAAGGCAGTATGAATCCTAGCTTCAATTTTTGCAGGTATATTTGATTAAGAGGTTCTCAAATTAAAATATCTTTATTTCTAAATATACTCACGACAATCATCAGGTTCATCAGATCCATCTCCACAGTCATCCACAGTATCACATTTCCACCAGAATGGGATACATTTATCAGTTTTGCATCGAAACTAAAAAAAAAAAAAAAGAACAATCATGTTGCATATCTCATATACATATGTATATATGTGTGTATTATGTATGTATATATGTGTATGTGTGTATTATGTATGTATATATGTATAATGTGTGTATATACATAATCAAAATAAGACCATTAAAGTAAATATAAAAAGTGAATTCTTGACTTGTGAATATTTAAAAAGCTGTACAGGGAAATAATTTGCAAAGAAAATGATCCTAAGAATTGCTAATCAATTAGAAGTTCCACTGGCAGTTATTTGAAATAGAAAGAAATGGAGTGAACTGAGATGAACTAGAGGCTGAAGAGACACCAGCCAAAGCTGGAGAATCAAAAATAAAATTTAAATTTCCCACATAACTCCCAGAAACTTCCCATGGAAGTTATAAAAGATGTATTTTATCCTGTGATAAATTTCTGACTTAATTACCAGGTTCTACTTTCTAAAAATTGCTTAAACATTGGAAAAAACACTCTAATTCTATTCCCCAAACAGGTTCTATCTAAATCTGACTTGTCAAGGAAGATATTAAGATAGGATGTATTAAGGATGTATTAAGATAGTTGAAGTTAACATAGCAAGTATGTCCAGTCATTATGGATTTTTATTTGAGTTGAGTCACAATTATCCACATTCAACTTACAAAAAATAAGCAAAATAAAAATGCTGACAATAGAGCATGAAATAAAGCTACAGAACTTTTTTACAGATGCCTTTAATAAAATAGATGAGGGGAGAAGAAAAAATGTCAATAATACTTTTCTTCAAATAATCCATAAAACTACCCACTTCAACATGAATGTATATATATTTTTTCTCACATTCCTTAACAATTAAAGAAAAAATGACCACAGTGACCAGGAAAAACATAAATTTTCTAATTGAATACTATAAAATATGACAATTTTTCTTTTTGAATGAGGTGTCTGGTAAAACTGAGAAAATGTAGAGGGCCAAAGATCTTACAAGGAGCTCTTTATTCATAGTTCACTTGGTTCTCATTTGACCCAATTCACAAATAATGAAAAATTCAGAACAATATTGTTGCCATATATCAATCTATGTAAATCAGGCCAATTGTCTTTGTCCCATTTCACCCAGAGACAGAAATACTATTATCCTTTGTAACATCCTTGTAGGTCCTACTAAGCAGAGACCAAGAAAGCATAGCTAATGTATTCTTGCAAGTGCCCAAGACCTTAAATAATCCCTTTCTCAGCAACATTCTGCTCATCTCTATCCTGTAGAAAGTACAGAAAACAGAAAAGTATGTATTTTCTCAAGAGAAAGCATATGCACTTGAAACTTTTTGACAGATTAAAAGTGTCCATTCCATACCAAACTCCTTTAATTATGTCAACAAGCCAATAGAATAGTTAGACAATTTGCTCAAGCTTAGAATAAAAAACAATACAAAACAAAAACTTCCATCTCCTCCCCTTGTGCTATAGGAAAAACAATGAAATGTACATTTTTCAATATTTTTCCCAAATTAAAGAGAGAGAATTGATGGCTTTAGAATTCATTAGTCATTCAAGAAATAGTAATCATGAATTATTTTTACTGAAAATTCTATATAACTGACAGTGAAGTTATTGACATTTATTTTCAGTTTTGAAAACAGATCCAGATAACAGAAAAATCAGACCTATATCACATTTCTCTAGTGAGGATTGATATTCCCAAATCATGGCATTCTGTCTAAATACTCTGGATCTTGACCAGTCTAATGCATCATTACATTACAAGCCCTCCCCTTAAGTCTTCTCTTCCCTCCCATAACAGAAATGGTTTCTTTCCCTCATCTTCTCTGACACTTGGAATCACTTCCTTAAATCAGCTATTAAGACTTTCTCCATGACCAGCCTCATTTTTCTTCCCCACTTATTGTGTATATATTTTATTTACTTAAATGTAAAAATTGTTTGTTTAGTAGAAAGTAAACTCCTTGAAGTTTGTAAAGAAATATTTCATTTTTGTTTTCTTATCCCTACCTCCTAGAACTGTGTTTTGCATATGGTGAATGTTTTAAAATTGTGAATTGAATTAGAAGGAAATATGGCCTCCAAACTATCCTTTTAAAGTGGACTGGCTTTCTTCAAGCTAAGAGAGGGCTTGTTAGCTTTTGCTGGACTTGTTTTGCATGACATTAAGCTGATCCAAGGGCAGACACTGCCATTTTAACTTTAATATGACAGTGAACATATTCTTCTGCTAACATGAAGAAAAACGTGGAGGTCGTGAAAGGCTTCTCTGTGACTGTATTAATTTCTTGAGGAATGGAAAAAGATGAGAAAAGGTCACAGGCATTGTAGTACACAAAGCACATTTGACTTGGGATAAGGGTAATCATAATTTTATTAGCTCAGTTGGTTCTTCACCATATCTTCTATCCCTCAGCAAATTGTTGTGCATTTGATTATTCATCTTTATTAAAGGTCAGCAGAACTGCTTGGAAACCTGTTTGTTATCTTTGAACAACAGGGCTATGAATCCAAGTGACAATGTGACCGTTCTGCTGTTTTGCCTGTATTACCTATGCCTGTATTAAGGTCTGTTGTGTTTTTGTCTCTCATGATTTTGAGAGAAGGGAAAAAATCATTGTATAACTAGAGATTGGCTAGTGATATGTCTTGATAAACATACAAATTCACATGCACACACACACATTGCACATTCCAATGCATGGGATAGTAAGTACAATTGATTTAATAAGCACTTTGAGTTCATGTCACTGTACTATTTTCACAGTTCTTCAAAGAGTAATTTTAAAAAATCTCCCCCAAGTCTTTATTCACTAGATGAGTCTTTATTAAAATAAACACTAACTATTGGAACTATATACAGTTCTATGATTTGCTATCTGTTTCATTTTTAATAGGAACATAAAAAAGACATTTGAGTAAAGAGAAAGCAAGGGTAAAATATATTTATCATGTTACAATTTTTATGCTAATCAGCATCTTTTCATTACTCTCAGAAGGAAGATCTTTTCTATTTCTAGTCTGTGATCCATTTTTCATCCTTAAACTCAGTAACTTAAAGAAGATTAACACTAAATATAAATGTAAAGTATCCTTCACAGTAAATGTTCCCCAAGACTAATATCTTCATAAAATAAATTAAGGATTACATTCTTATCACCCACAAGAAGTGAGGACTATAAAGTAATTACTAAAGGAAATTCATCCTAACACTAGCATAAGAATAAGGGACACAAAATCCCATTATGTACTCTGCTTTAGTAGAAGTGTTCATTTAAATCATCACTAGGTAACTTTCAAAAAAGAAAAGCCATTTACTTTTGAAAAGGTTAGTGTTACAGGGATTTTCCTTTGAATCCCAGAAGAAAGTTCCTCTTTATCTCCACTTGGGTCTCATGCATTTTAACTCCCAGTGGAATGAATATGAATATAATAAAGTCTTATTTGTGAGCTATTAATTTTATAGAATTACTGTACTATCATTTGTATGATGTCATTGGTTGAATGATCTCTTAATGACAAAAAAATTTAGAAGATACCATACAATTAATTGTCCATCAAAAATGTATTACAATATTTGAAAATAATTTATAACTTTTGTATGATTCATTGTTTGCTTTAAATTAAAATCTACTTTACTTAAAATTTTGTTTCCATGTATGTTTTTTTTTCTAACATTTAGACAATGGAGTAAGAATAATACCTTGCTATCCATCTTTAGCATTTCATAATAATGAACCATAATAAACAATCATTGATCAGAGGAAAATCCAAGTGACTATCCCTTAAATCAGATGACATATGGGGCCAACCTTCCTTCCCAAAAAACGCAAACAAACAACACTGTTTCAAAATATATTTCTTGAAAGTAAAGTAACAAAGCTGTAAAGAGATAGTCACATAGATAGTCCAGAAAGATTGAGGTTTTTTTCTTTCTTTTATTTTAAATAGATCTCAAATTTTCAATCCAGAAGAATATAAATGGTAAACATCAGTATATAATACATGAGAAAAAGAGTTTTATGAACCAGGTTGTAAAGGTATACAAATTCTATCCAATTTTCTAGTGTTTCTAAGATATAGTAATTATCTGCGAATAGGAATAAAGCTAGAGAAATTATATCACATGCCACTTATTTGGTGAAACCTCCCTCTTTGACTCATTTAGAAGTAATACCCCATCTTACTTATACTGTTCATAATGCCATTTCTCCCATTGTATCTTAGAATTATTTTTGTATATTCCTTATCACCCATACTAGAGGGTAGTCTCTTTACTCATCTTTGTACTCCTCACAATGCCTGGTACATTTTAGTTTCTCAATAATCTTTGTTAGATGGACCAGTCAATGACTACAAAGATAATGCTTTTGTTTCGCCTTTAATTACTCTTTCTTAAGCAATGAAACACAGTTGACTCTATGAACTAGGTTTACAAGTTGCAAAGTGTTTTTTTTTAATCAATCAATTATTTTCATGTTTTGTTCAAACTTGAATTGATTTTTTTTAAATTAGTTAACCAAACTGATTGCTGATATTCCCATAGCTTATCTCATGAACTTGTTTATGTAATATATACACTCCTTCTGGCCCATAATTAACCTTTCACTTAACTTAGCTATGGCTTATAAAGTAAAGCAATGTTTCAGTATGGCAAAGCATTTGGTTTTTACTACCTGCTTTTGTTTGGTTACCTCAGTTTCTCATACAAATATTGTTTTAAAGCTCAGTAATGCCTGATGGGATAGGAAATCATGCCACATTATCATATCTAAGTACTATTAGATTATTAATACAAGTATTAGGATGACAGGACAGTAGATTTAGAAAACTAGAAGGGACCCTGAATGCCTTCTTACCCCAAATTCTCAGTTTAGAGTTGGAAGAGTTCAAAGTCCATAAAAGTTAAGTGACTGGCTCAGTGCTATATACATTGTAAATAATAGATCTGATATATAAAATCAGGGATTATGTTCATATCCATCAGTCCTTCCCATATCACTAAAGCCCTTCTCTGATGCCTCACTGTAAGTATGTAGTTAACTCTAGATTCTCATGAGACAAGGTAACAGATTACAAGATTTGGTAGATCCTACCAAGTTAGAAATGCTTTGCATAAATGCTCGATAGTGGACTATATGTGTATTGTCCAAGACTCAAACTGCTGCAAGATTCAGGTAAGTTCATTACCAAAAAAAGATATTGCTACAAAGTCATTTTTACTTTCAACCTACACTAAACAAACAAACAAACAAACAAAATCTGTTTTGTAGCTATGATCTGCATTAGTGGGATGAAATAATTCATAAAGATGTCAAAAATTAGTAATTATTTTTTGCTAGAATTCTTACTGTTCTCTTTCTCAATCACTGGTTCAAGGCTTATCAAGTCAAGACAAATACAAAGGACTCATGAAAGAAAATGCTATTCACATCCAGATAAAGAGCTTTTGGACTCTGAAGTAAATGGCAACTTTTTTTTTCATTTCGTTGATTGTTTTTTGTCTTTTTTATCTTGATCTTTTTTTTTTCTTTTATAACTGTGACTAATATGGATGTCATGATGGCACATGCATAACCTATATCAAATTGCCTTCCATTTTAAAAAGAGGGAATGAAGGGAGAAAGGAAAATTTGGAACTCAAAACTTAGTAAAAAAAGTAATGATAAAAATTGCCTTGAGATGCATTTAGGGGGAAACTAAAATACTATTTTGAAAGAAAAGGTTTATCAGGAAACAATGAGAGTCAAATATCCACAAAGTCCTAGTGGACTAGTAATATGTAGCAAGTGGATGACAAAAATAACTAAACAATTGTAGTCAGAGATGGAGAAAAGAATCCCTTTAATTCTGAATTGTATATTCTTATGGAATATAAACTGCTGAGAGGAGAGGGGAGGGGTGATTCTAGTATCTGTCATACAGGGCAAGCTAATTGATCCACTGACATTTATTTAGAACTTACCATGTATCAGACATTGGAGAAGGAAAAGTGAATACAAAGACAATTGTCAAGTACTCCCAGCTCTTGAAAAGCTTATAAACTTGTTAGGAAAAGAAAATATGTACATTCACATAGGCATATGCTATAAAAAAGATATAAGGTATTTGGTAGGAAGGCATTAGCAGTTGAAGCACTCAGGAAAGATTTCACATAGAAAATGGCACCTGATTTGAGACATGAAAGAAGTTAGGGTTTGTAGAAGCAGAGAAGAGGAATATTCTAGGCAAGGAGGACAAAGGATTATGTATAGCATAGTAGGGGGTATAATTTGGATGGAAAGGCAGCAATGGATAACATGAATTAGTCATCACAAACAGAGGAGAAAAGTCTAGAAATAATTTCATGAAAACATAGAGGGAGTGTATAGTGGAGGAAACAATTGTCAACAAAGCTAAATGCTGCAAAGACATCAAAAAGAATGAAGATTGAAGAAAGATGATGACAATAATAGAGACCTTGGTGACTTTAGAAAACAGTTTTATTTGCTTGATGAAGTAGGAAACTGAACTGCAAAGAATAAATAAATAAAAAGTGGGTTGGCAATAACTATAAATAACTTTTTCTTGGACTTTGGTTAAGAAAGGGAACAGACATATAGAAGGATAGCTTGAAGGAATAGTAAGATCTAGATTTTTTTTTCAGATTATGGGAACTTTGGACACATTGTGAGCAATAGGAAGGAGTCAGGAGATAGTGAGAGATTGAAGATTAGGAGGGAGATTATTGTGGGCATTTTTCTGGAGAAGATGGAAGAGGATGACATTAAAATTATAAACAAAGGCACTTGGCTTAGTGGAGAAAAGGGCCAATTCTTTATTGGATAGAATAATTAAGAGAGAGAAATATAATATTAAGTGATTATGACAGAAAACACAACAAATAATCTCTAGAAATGACAAAAAGTATATTCATTATGTAAAACAATTTGCACATCTTCATTTTTATTTAAACCATATTTCTATTAATAAGGATTTTTACTATATTTTGTACTAAGGGAACTAAAACTAATAATTATTGTGTTTTGACAAAATTTAGTTGAGAGGTGGTAGTGGTAATTTTCTTTCTTTTTTAAATAATATTTTATTATTTTTTCATGTATCATATTTTCCATGTGTAATTACATGAAAAAACAATTTAATTTCCTTTAAAAATTTGAGTTCCAAATTCTCTTCTTCCTTCTCTTCCTTTTCTCCTCCCTGAGATGGTAAGCACTTTTATATTTGGTTACATATGCAATAATGCAAACCATATTTACATTTTTGTCATGTAAAAAAAAACACAGATCAACCATCCCTAAAAAAAGTAAAGTGAAAAATCATATGCTTCAATATTCATTCAGAATCCATCAGTTCTTTCTCTAGAGATAGATACCATTTCTCATTATGAATCCTTTGGAACTGTCTTGGATCACTGTATTGCTGTGTATAAGGAATTCAGAGTTGATTGTTAAAAATATTTCTGTTACCTTATACATAATTCTCCTGGCTTTGATTACTTCACTTTGCATCAGTTCATGCAAATGTTTCTGGGTCTTTCCAAAATATTCCTAATTGTCATCTCTTATAGTACTTATATTTCATTACAACTATATGCCACAACTTGGCTGAAGCCTTTCCCCAACTGATGTACATTCTCTCAATTTTCAATTTTTTCCACTACAAAAAGAATTGCTGTAAGTATTTTTTGTACAAATAGCTCATTACTACCACCTTTTATTTCTTTGGGATATAAACTTAGTAGTGGTATCACTAGATCAAAGGATATGCTTGGTTTTATAGGTCTTTGGTCATAGTTCCAAATTGTCTTACTCTTTTTATTAATATTTTATTTAAAATTTTTGCATCAATATTTTTGGGAGAAATTCGTTTATAATTTTCTTTCTCTGTATTTGCTCTTGCTGATTTACTTATTCATACCATATTTGCATCATAAAAGGAATTTGATGGGACTTCAGCTATTTTTCAAATGGTTTATATAGTTCTGTAATAATAGGTTTTTAAAATATTTGGTATAATTTACTTGTGCAATCACCAGGCCTTGGGGATTTTTTCTTAAACATTCCTTGATGGCTTATTAATTTCTTTTTCTAGGATAAGGTTATTTAAGAATTTTATTTCCTTTTCTGTTAATCTGAGAAGTTTATAATTTTTGTAAATATTCACCAATTTCACTTAGGTCTTCTGCTTTGTTGTCACATAATTGGGCAGAATAACTCTAACTATTGCTTTTATTTCCTCATCATCAGTGTTGAATTCACACTTCTCATTTTTGATACTAATAATTTGGTTTTCCCTCTTTCTTTTTTAAGAAAAAAGTCAAATTGACCAATGGTTTATTTTTTCATAAAATTTGTATATAGTTTTATTTATTAGGCTTATGGTTTTCTTATTTCCATTTCATTAACCTCTCCTTTGTTTTTTCAGGATTTCTAATTTGGTATTCACCTGGGGATTTTAAATTTGCTCTCTTTTTATTTTTTTAATTGTATGTGCAAATCATTGATCTGCTATTTCTCTATTTTGTTGATATAAGCATTAAGAAATACATATTTCTTACTAAGTATTGCTTTGGTTGCATTCCATATATTTTGATGTGTTGTCTCATTATTGTCATTCTCTTTAGCAAAATTACTAATTATTTCTATGATCTGCTCTTTGACCAACCACATTCTTTAACATTAAATTGTTTAATTTTCAATTAATTTTCAATTAATTTTCAATCTATTTTTCTCATGTCACCTCATTGAATATAATTTTTATTACATTAGGATTTGAAAAAACGTATTTACAATTTTGGCTTTTTTTTGCATTTGACTGTGAGGTGTTATAACCTAATAAATGTGCCATGTGAGAGAATTGCATTTTCATTAAAATTTTAGATTTTTATCATATTTAATTTTTCTAATAATTCCATTTACTTTTTAAACTTCTTCCTTGTTTATTTTTTATTTTTTTTTGTTAGATTGAACTCCTGCACTTGTATAGTTTTCCTCTTGACTTCCTCCTATACTCATTTAACTTCTCTAAAAATTTTGGAAGCAATAAAATTTTGGCATTTTTGTACTACGATATCACTTCATTGTCTGTTGTACTTTTTAGCAAGATATGTTTCTATTCTTTTCTCTTAGTTACATTTATTTTTGATTTGTCTTTATCTGAGATCATGATTTTTATGCCTAGTCATTTTTT
>JAJPUD010004925.1:0-22500 GCA_023553655.1 Myrmecobius fasciatus | reverse complement strand
ATTTCTTCAAAAGGATTTCCTAGTATTCCTATACTTAGCACAAGCTGAATGAACTTATAAAAGGTCTAAATAATGGAAACTATGGTTATCACTGCAAAAACTTCATACTTAACCTTTGGCAGAATCAGAAATGAGATGTAAGTGGAAAGTGTTGATGCATTTATGGAAAGCATGGAAAGAATAATTACCATTAGGTTGTCTATAAGAATGATACACCTGGATATCTGTTATGGTATGCCATGAGTTAATCAGGGATAGTCTGTCTGCTCCCGAGGTTTTATGGGCACGGCTGAGTGACTTGGTTTTCCCGTCAGTCCAGTAGATGTAGTCTTCAAACAATGTTAGTGCAATCACCCCTGGAATATCTTGATTAGGGACTGTAATAGGAGATGGTAAGATTAATGTTGGGTCTTGGAAGACTGCCAGTTAAAATATTCAATACTGCATGGGCTGACAGATACAACTGCTACATAACTTCATGTGAATAATTGCCATGACAACCCATCAAGTCTGCAGGATTCTTTATTACTAGTTAAGAGAATGCAGGTTTGGGCACATAATCTTTGTTTGCTTCGATTTAACTCATTCAACTATTAAGGGAAAAAAATGAATGAACTCTTCTTAACTAGCTAACTGCTTCTGTATACTAAACAAATAACATTTAAAAGGAATTGTTAGCATTAAACAGTGTCTACTTATACATGCAATTCTAGTAAACTATAGGCTAAAAATCATAATGGGAGTTTTTACATTTTAAAGAAAACAAAGTTTCTAAATTGTTAAAAATGGAATATCTATTTGACTGTTAGTCAAGTTTACATCTTGAAGGATATAATGACTTTGATGCTACTGTATTAATCGTAATTTTTTCATAAATTATTTTTGGTAAAATAAACTGAAAAACAAACAACAAAAGCAGCAACAAGAACAAAAAAAAACATCACTTTATAATAAATATCATAATACTAAGTCCCTAGTTGTATACTACCTAGAGCAAAATGGATTTTCTTGAATAGTAATTACAATTGTGTTCATTAAATTTCTGTTAATAATGTTAGATTAGGAATATATCTAACACAATGCCATATTGGGAAAGTAAGGTATATTCCATGCCTTCTTAGACTGAGGGAAAAAATGACTTATGAAAACTGTTTTAAACAAAAAGTTTGAGTTTGGAATTTTTTTTCTGTTCCTGAAGATCTTAAAGCAACAAAATGATGCCTGAAGGAAGTGGCTGATATTAAAGACCTCAATTTTACATAGATATCCTAAGAAGTTTCTGTTTGAAAGTTATTTTTTAAGAAAAAATAAATTTTATTTCTAGTAAAACCTCACAGTAATCAAATTTAATACTATTCATGGGGTGGTGGATCTTTATTGGATCTTCCTTTAGGAAATTAAAATTTAGAAAATAAATTCTAAATCTGTGATAAAATAAATTTTCAACCAGTAATTTACATGAGCATGAATCAATTGTTGAAATAAGAAAAATAAAAAAAAAATGTTTGGATTGTGAACCAAAGGTAAGTACAGTTTAAACATAAATGTATCTGCTGAGGAAAAAAAATCCTATTTTAGAAGTATTCATTTCCATTATTTAAATTTTAATGACTGTACAATAAAGTAGTAGCATATTCCTCACTATATGATGACTTAAGGACTGCCAATATTCCATATATAACATACTCATGATTGCTAGGGAGTCTTCCAGCATTTGGGGGGAAAATTACTCAGAGAATTTACATTGTCAACTGAGGAATAGGCATTTACAAATCTACTGATTTATGATTTTCATTGAGATGAGTTAGTGTTGATTAGAAAATTTGTGTTAGGTAGCTTATGGTTATCATTAATCAGGCAGGGCCCAATTGGAACTCACAGGGGTGGGAAGGAAAAGGAGTATTACAAAACAGGTAGTGTACATATCAGGGATTAAAAAACAAATAAAGGACATCTAGTTGTGCACTTTCAATATCCCTAAGGGTAAGTCCAGCAAACTAATAGAATGTATCACAGTGTAAATAGGACCTTATGTTTGAATTTTTTAAAAATATAGAAAAGTTGTAGGAATTATGGCTTAAAAGGAGGCTCAGATCTTTGGAATGATTTAGGCTTAGAGGTGGGTAGGTCTGATGTTTTGTAAATGGTTCTGTGATTTTGTTCTGGGATAGAACTATGGGTATTGCCATGGAAACTCACCATTGAATCAGATCAGCAACTAACCCTTTGCAATTTATAGTCATTTACATTGTTTGGGGGTTCTGGAAATTCTTGTCCATGGTTATATAGCCATTACATGTCAGAGGCAGACAGTAAACCAATTTTTCTTGTCTCCAAGTCTGGCCAGAGGTATGTCAGGCCTAAGAATCTCAGGCTTTCATGTCTTCTATTTTTAACTATCCAATCAAACTAAAAGTCACCTCATACCTGGAATTAGGCTTATTCCCAAACAAAATGAGAAAATTTGCAAGAATTTTTATTAGGTAATAATTTTGAAATTATGAAAAAGAATAATTTTTAACTATAGAGAAATCAAGATAACACCAATTTATCAAGAAATATTACCATAAAGTAATGCAAGTGATTTGACAGGCTATTTAAAAACAATCAGTGTAATTATTTTGGATAATAAATAAATTTTAATCTACTGAGTCTTATATACAACATATGTAGTGCCTCTATAACCTGAAGCACACTTTCCCCCCTCACATACACATTTCTCCATTCTTATTTCATACTATTCTCTTTCAATTGGTGTAATGTCCCACAAACAAGGTGGGGCAGTGGACAAAGTGACAGGTCCAAAGATAGGAAGATCTGAGTTCAAATTTGACCTCAGATAACTACTAGCTATGTTACCCTGGGCAAGTGATTTCACCCTGTTGCCTCAGTTCTTCATCTGTAAAATGAGTTGGAGAAGGAAAAAGCAAACCACTCTTTGCTGAGAAAAACCCCAAATGGAGTCATGAAGTTTCCTAACTTTTCCACCTAATAGAATGTTCTAAAGCTTCTTGAATCTGATCCATCAGGTCAAAGGCCACTCTTCTTTCTGCCAAAGTCTTCCAATTTGGTATCTGTATCTTTGCTGTGTATCTGTCTAAGTGCTCTGATTATATTCTTATTTTCAATAAGTTATATATTTACTCGGACTCTTCATAAGCTCTTTTCTTGGCAAAGGTACAGAAGAAGTTTGAGTTTTCCTTCTCCATTTCATTTTATAAATAAGGAAATGGAGACAAACAGGCTTAAGTGATTTGCCTAGGCCCATACAATAGGTAAGTGTTAGAGGCAGATATGAAGTCAGGGAGGTCAGTCTTTCTGACCAGGTCTGCTACTCTGTCTAGTGCATCACTTGGCTGTCCTCATCTAACAGCTTGCCAAGGTTATATGGCAAGTAAGCATCATTGCCAATACCCATGTTACTTGTTTGTTTGTGTGTCTGCTTCTTTCATTTCTTTTGTTGTCAACTGTACAATCTTGCCACTCATATAAGAAACTCACTGGAATTGTTCAATCACAATGAACTTTTTGTCCTCAGGAGAAATCCATGCTTACCTTAAAACAAAGATAACTCCTTGATATATATATATATATATATATATATATATATCCTGTATAAGGTCAATATCTTCAAAAAGAATGAAAAGAATAAGCTAAGTTGCTAATAAGTGGCCATCTGCTTGACTCAATTCAGTGTTTTGTGTTGGCAGTGAAAACTAGACTTGTCTTGAGCAGTTTTTCAAACTTTTAACTTCCTTGCTTACTTTCCATTTTGTATAAATCCTGGCTTATTCAATGGTATCAAGCATAAGTATTACCCAGAAAATCATTTCTTCTGGGAGAAAGACAAAATCAGATGTAAATTTGAGTTAAGAATCACTGCAAATGTATATCTAAACGTTATATATACCAAACAATACGCAAACTCAAGCAAGAGAGGTATCCAAGGTGTTGCTTGGAATTTAATTAATAAAATTGGAAATGAGGATGGGAGGGTTTGAGGGAAAATAGTGGTTAATTTTTATTTTGGCTTGAGCTCAAGCCAGATTAATAAAAGAAATCACTGCATGCCTTATTTCTTGTTTCCCTCTATCGGGATTGCCAATTCCCACAATGGAGGTGGTCTATCTATCTTCTTAGGACCCTATGGAGTAACTGTTAAATAATTATTATAAATAAATGCTTTATGTTTATTTATTCATTCATCTACCAGATATGAATTCTATCTATAGTAGAAACACCTCTTTGGATGTTATAAATCAATCAGAAATTATCCTTAGCCAAAAAATCATATGCCTATGCACCAGGATATTTCCTTGGGAGACCAATGTGCAGGAAAACACTCTGATGTGGAGTATGACAAATTGGACTTTTGTCTTTGGGAATTGCTGAAAAAGATCCATGGGAAAGAACTTCTTTTTCTAATGAAGTGTAGCAGTGTGAAAAGTTAGAGTTTGGGCAATTATGTTGAAAAAAATTAATTTGCTAGGCAGTGGGAGGCAGCAAAAAAGAAATACATAAGGAAAGTGAGAGTTTGAGTGGGTGATGTGTAGTGAACATCAAGAGACCTCACAAATGCTGAATTTCAGTGAATCTGAGAAAAAAAGAGTAACGGCAAAAACATGATGTCTGCTTTCCAAAAGTAAAATCTGGAACATAAACTGACTAATTATTAAAGAACTGTGAAAAATAATTTTAAGAACTTCCATACCTCACCCCCCCCCAAAAACAAACCCCAACAATCAGGAAAACCACAAACACGAGGTAAGAGAAGACTCTTTTTTTGCCTACTTAAATCTCTTTTGGAGGGATATTTTCCTTTCAGCAAGAAGATATAGCCACTTTGGTCACAATGTCTCCTCAAAGTCAGAGACCCTCAATTATTAATACTATTGATTATTCAGTTTTTGTTCAATGTTCAGTCATAGCATTCAATTGTGTTATAATTTTATATTTTAGGCTGGTCTAATTTGAACACACTATAAAAATAAGTCAAATACACAATAATTATTGATTGTTAAGATAAAAATTTCATGCATATTTGACAGGGATGCAATTATATTTGCCTATAGGCAGTAATGAACTTTTGCTCAGTGGTTTTACAGTTTAGATTTAGGTCCTCAGTCCTTTTTTTTTTTTCCTTTTAAGCTTTCTCCCCTATCTATTTTAAGGTCTCACATATCTTTTTGGATAATTTTTCTATATATATATATATACATATCTCCCTGGAGATTCATTAACATAATGATAGAAGCTTTTGAAATGTTTTCATGAGCTAAATTATGTCTTTATAAAACTCTTAAATTAAGAAATTTCATCAGTTATGAAAGAACATACCATAAAATTGGAAATCTATAGTGGCTTTTCCCCTTCCCTTGCCAGTATTAAGGTATATTATTTTTATCTTTAGCTTCTGAGAACGTAAAATTCTTTGTATTTTCTCTATCAAAGATTCAATTATGGATTGAGTTGTGGGGAGAGAAATGACTTTTTTTTAATGAAAAACTATATAAATCATTAGTGAATAACTGGGTAGTTACTTCATGGCTTTTTAAAAGAGTACTTTAAAAATATTTTGACCTGGACATGTCATTTTCCTTCATAATATATGTCTGATGTTTCTTTTTTACATTCTGAATATGATTAATCACTGTATATTGTACCATCATTGCACAGCTATACTGAGAGCCCTTTTAAAATATCCTCATTGTGTTTGGTTCCTCTTTTAATTCCTAGTCTTTTGTTACATGTGATGCCAGCTTAATTTTCTTAAAATATTAAAACACTTCTGCCCTACTCAAAAATTTTAATTACTCCCTATTGCAAACAAAATAAAATACAACCTCCTCAACTCAAAAATAAATAGTAATTTATATCCACCAACTCATCCACCCTCAACTTGTTGCCATCCTCCCTGCGATCATATATTACCCATTGAAAACTTTCCATCTATTGTTCCAGATTGAAGAATCAAATCATTATTACAATTTTCCCTTGAAAAGAGTTATCAACTGACTTTTCACCTGATCAACTTCACATCGCTGACTTCCCATATACGCTTTTCTCTAGCTCTGATCTCTAAACATGTATCTTACCCTAGTAGAATATAAGCTTCTTGAATACTGAGATCATCTCATTCTTTTGATTTGTATGCCCAGTTCTTAACACAGTACTTGACATGTAATAAACATGTCATAAATTCCATTTCATTTATTTATAAAATAACCTGGTATTGCCAATCCTGGACCCAAGTTTTCTTTGCCAATAAACTATGTGGACATAATGACTCTTTACCAAGGAATGTTTTCCTTACAGCTGCTAATTCTATCATTCACTCAAACTGTATCCTCCCTGCTCACATTATAATTCATTTGTCAAAGACCAGTTAATATTCCAAATTTTCTATGAAGCCTGTAGTAATAAAATCTTATCAGCAGCCTCTACAGACATACCCAATCCTGCTATTTCTCTCTGCTACGAAAACTTTTTGGTTCACACCAATTATTTGTCATAGATCTAATATCACCTAACGTAGTGAGGTCTCCATCTTCTCCCCTCCAAATATACCATAATGTCCTTAAGAGCAAGAACAATATCCTGTATTTTTTTTTCTTAATTGCTAGTATCTAGTACAAGGCATTGCATATAGTAGCCACTCAATAAGTATATTTTTGTTGAGTTTCAACGCCATTTAAGTACAGAGAAATGCATTTTTTTCTACAAAGACAAAAATATTATTTGCTCAGTCATCAATATTTGATTTTAATATTGGACTAATTTAATAATTATTCTAGAATTGAAGAGTTTCTATCAAAGAGATAATTTTCTTCCTTTAGATACCATTTTAAAAAGTACATTAAACCTTTTGTTACTATTGGTAATGAGAATGTTAGAATACTAGAATCTAAGATTGGTGCAAAACCTTATCCCACCTCTCAACTTTCCTTAGAACACCACTCTCATAAAGAAATTTTACTTCAATGTCAACTTCCTCTACAATTAGGTATCATCAGTCTTTTGGGTTTACAACACTACCACTTCATATAGTTCTTTACATTCCCCTAATTATTGAAAGCCCTAAGGTAGGAAAATCATAAAGATGGCTCTTGCCTCTTCCTCAAATTATTTGCCTTATTCAAAAATCTCCACCGCAAACTTCTCAAGTATTTTAAAGGGAATGTCTTAGGTAGGTGGACAGAACATACAATAACAGAGGGGAAAAAAGGAAGGTTCTGGTATGTTTCAAAAATCTTTAGAATTTAATCCTGATTGTCAGTACCAAATAACAAGACATTTAGCTTCCTTCTGAATTTCTTCCTAACTTCTTCAAAACTTTGTTATAACCTTAATTCTAGTGTCATGGATTTGTCTTGTCAGAGTCTTCATTTTCCAGATTTTTGGAACTGACTTCTTTAGCACTTATTTATTAAATGTAGGAATCTAAAATATAATTAATATCTTTCAATTGACTTGACTTTTATTCACTAACATTTATTCATATACTTCTTTCTGGGATACCTGTCCCCTCACTTCCTGAAACAGTGCCTTAAATTATTTTTTATTAATTATAAATTATAATATATTTTATAAACATATATAATTAAATTATATGTTTAACATATTCTAAATATATTACATTTTATTAAATTATTTCTTGTTGTGAGGAGCTGAAGACTTGCAAAGTGTACGGCACAAATTTAGTGCTCAATAAATGCTTGTTTTATTGCATTATTTTATTGAGGCCTTTTCAATAATTGTATTCTACAACCCGTACCAGCTAGGCCTTCTCCTCAGGATTCCTGACTGACTCGTTCAAAATTGTAGTCCAGCTTCCTCTTCATCCTTCATCATCATTTTTCTGGAAGTCCCTTTAGCCTGGTCTATTAGAAATCTTCTTCTCCCTATCATACTTGGATCCTTCCTTTTCCTCTTGATTTTCTTCTCAAGCAAATATCTCTGTTAGTCTTTTTCTTCCATCTCCAACAGCGGGCTGCAGTTTTTATGGTTAAGCCACATGAGTTCCCTGTGGCCTGGGTCCTTTTGTATTTACCAGAAGTCTGTTTTAGGCTAACTTGATGTCTATTTCTAAACTAAAAGTCAAATTTAAGCCTCATCTTATCACTGTGTGGACCTAACTAACTCAAGAACAGAAACTGTATTGGTTCTGAGAATAAGGACCCTATGAAGAAAGATACCTTTCCATTTCCCTATGTTAGGGATATAGCCTCACTTGATTTAGGTAGAGCAAGAGTGATGAGGAGTGAATCCTGAGGTTCATGTCTAGTTACAGTATTGATAAAACTATTGTGCTATTTCACATGGATACCGAGTATTGGCTCTTTAATTAGACGTGGGAATTGTGGAGTACAGAGCAAGCTATCTTTTCCTGCCCCATCACCATTTTCTCTCCTTCTAATTTCCATAAGTGTTCTCAGCACCAACCGAGTACATGTATTACATGGGATAATAGAATATAAGCTCTTTGAAGGTAGAAATGATTAAATTTATTGTATTTGTATTATAGAACCTAGCACAGTGGATGGCACATAGTGGGTTCTTAAGTTGTTTGATTGATCATACATTTAGAAATGGAAGGAATGCTAGAGCCCATATAACTTTCTTCATTTATAAATGACAACATTTACAAAAATTGACATAGCAGTACTAATTAACATATTCTCAATATCACTCCTATCTCACCATAATTGGAAAGGGTCATTTTGCCACAGAAATGTTCATTAAATATTATATATAAAAAGCATTTCCAATTAACAAAGATATTTTATTTATTCCATAAATAGATCCTGTTAATATCACAAAAATCAACAAAACTTTGTACACAGTTGATATTCAATTAATAATTTTCTCCACTAAAATTCTAAACTGATGTCTTATAATAAGAACATGATCTGAGATTCTTGAAAGTTATTACAATAGAATGCAGATGTTTCTTCCCTGAAGGTATATCTAACAGAAAAAAAAGATGCATCAACTAGAATTTTGACCTTAGGGGTGACAGAATTCACTGACCACAGAAAATCAGAAGATCCTAAATCTTGGAAGGAAGGAAAAGAATGAGCATTTGTTAAATATCTACTATGTACTATATGCCAGAAACTGTGCTAAAGCCTTTATAAATATTATTTCATTTGATCCTCACAACAACCTGGGAGTTAGGTGCTAGCTATTATCATTCCATTTTGCATTTGAGGAACTGCATCAAACAGAAATTAAATGACTCATATAGAATCACACAATATCTGACTGAGGCTAGATTTGGATTCAAGTCCAATGTTCCAATACATTGTAAAACGTAAGAGTTTGAAAGGATCTCACACGTCATATAATCTGCCACTTTCCCCTTCCATTTTATACATGAGGAAATTGAGGTCCAGAATAGCTCAGTGATTTGACCAAGATTACAGAAACAATAAAGTTCAAAGGCAGAAGATTAGAATATTTGTTAGAGAAAGACATAAAATGAATGCTTCAAAGCACCAACTGGTCTAATACAAGCATTGCTAGACTACTACTCAGGAAACTTGTATTTTCATTTTGACTTCATTATGAATTTCCTCTATTAACTTGAACCAGTTACTTGAGCCAGTGCTGTGTAGTGTAAAGAGATTCAAAACCTGGCCTTGAGTCTGGGCTCTGACTCTTACTTTATGTGTGACTTTGGGCAAGTCATGTTCATTCTAGTAGCAAGTTTATCCATCTGCAAAATCATAAGCTGTTCTAAAAGATTACTAAAATCCTTTCTAGCTCTTTTATATATGTAACTACCATCTTATTTCATAAGTAAAATTGGATAGAGTCAAGAAGACTTCAGTTCAAATCTGTCTCATACATTTACTAGTTGTGTAGCACTGACCATGTTACTTAAACTTTCTCAAACTCAATTTCCTTATCTTCCAGTTTTAAATCTATAATACTATGATAGTATGGAAAAATAATACTTAGAAAAGTATAAGATAGCATAATTAATAATGATAGCTTTCATTTATTCAGTGCTATAGGGTTTACCAAGAACTTTAAAAAAATTCATTTGATCTTCACCACAATCCTAGAAAATTGTTATATCTTATGTTATATATACCTTGTTTTTACATAACAATTTACATGTTGTCACCCTCATTAAAGTGGGATCTCATTGAGAGTGGGATCTAATTTTGCCTTATTTTTGAAATCGTTAGTAATTACCACAGTGTTCAGTATGTAGTAAATGTTTAATAAATGCTTATTGACTAAATACGTAAATAAATTATCATTATGGCCAAAAGTTTTGGTAAATCTACTTTTGTGAGTACCAGAAACTGTCAATGACTATCCTGAAGGGAGATGATGAACCATACATTTTCCGATGATTTCATATCTCTCAACTCAATTAAAGAATGAATTCTCCTTTAAAAGATGGAAGTTGTATAATTATGAAGCTTTACTTTCTATAGTTCTTCTATAACTCCATAAATATAACTCTTAATTTTATCTGTCCCATGTAGAGGATGAAAAAGAAAAGAGTTTTCCAAAGGAAAAAAAATGATGAGAGAAAAAAATCCAAAAAAAATCATATTCAGTATAGAAATAAGTATGGGAAATATTTAAATTTGAGCTTTGGTAAGTAGCTTAGAAATGAGTAGATAAAATGTGAAATAATATTTAGGGGAGGGATGTCTAACTTTTTTGTATAGCATAAAATACAATGCATTACAAAGGAAACCATTTATACTTCAATAATGCTTGCTAAAATGTTTTTTAAAAAAACAAATATATATATTCCTAGACCCAAGTTAAAAATCCTTTCTTTAGACACTGAGTGTTCTAAGACACTCAATTATAATGGGTAAATAAATAGATGTTTTGTAAGTTTTTAAAAAGAAAAGAGAAAGGGTAGAAATGAAATGAATGATGGGAAGTAGGTAAAGATAAAGAAGTTTTAAGAATCACTCAAAAGGGATAATCCCTACAAAATTGTTTTTTACTAAAATATTTATTAAACATTTTAATTATGATATATGCTGCTAGATATTGAATATGAAAAGAAACTATTTATACAGTGAATTTTTGATATCTTAAAACAATAGATTAGCTCTTTGTGAATAATTTTCCAGTTATTTTTCCTGTTAATATTTATGTAATTTGTTTTCTAATCATTCATTAATACTCAAAGTATTATATCTGCTACAAATAATTTCAAGTTCTATACATGACTTGTAATGAAAATTTTAAAGTCTTCTGATAATGTAGTATTTTGGCTAATGATAACAAATCAGTAAGTGTCCTTTAGGTTAAAGAGCTAAGAATCTACTTTTTAAAAATTCATATAAAAAGTAAAGGGATAATGGCACTGGTCACACCTATATTTTCCATTAAATTGATAGAATTAGGGGCAGCTAAGTGGCTCAGTGGATAGAGCACCAGCCCTGAAGTCAGGAGGACCTGAGTTCAAATTTGGTCTCAGACACTTAACATTCCCTAGCTGTGTGACCCTGGGCAAGTCACTTAACCTCAATTGCCTCAGAAAAAAAAATTGATAGAATCATCAAAAATGAAACTAAAATTTCCACATAAAGAAGCTTGTTCCCAAAGAAACATATCCATTTTTGAGACCTTAATAGCAATGAATGACTAAAGTGCAGATCTTAAGTATATCCTAGAAGTGTCCAACAGGTTTCAATTGAAAATTTCAGAGTGTTTATGTTATAATCGTTAACAGATTTTTATAGACAAACTCATCCAACATCTTTCCTAAAGGCTGTATGTCTACCACCAACAGCCTACAATTTAAAATAATGAGCCCTAATGAACAACAGTTTCCAAAATACACTTTATGTTGGGGAGTAAAATACACTTATTGTTGCCTTAGGATACATGAGAACCTTATGTTAAGGACATTATGTAGGAGGTTGAAGTTATCCTGCAACTACTGTGTCAGCCTACAGTTCATTCCTTGCACCATTCCCAATCTGTAATCCCTGCATCCTGGAGTTATTAAAATTCAACTTTTTTTTTTGTTCTCAGTCCTTTTATGGCCTTCATAAAAGAAGACAAAATTCCCCCTTTCCAAGAGTTAGCAACTGGACAAAGCTTCTTGCTGGTGTGAGAATTGATTAAATATAATATAAAAATTAAAGGTGGCCATCTTAAAATTTAATGCCTATAAACTGCTACCTCAACAATGGAGTTATTAGCCAATAACTGAGGTAAAGAATGATATATGTTGTACACTTCTTAATAAACAGTGCCTTTTCTCTGACATTAGAAACTTTATTTAGTTACAATTCTATTTGGTTTTCATTTAGTCTGTTAATGCATATGAATTTTTTTTAAACTTGATTGCTTGGTGTAATACTGAAAGATTTTTAAAATTACAACATTGTTCTGAAGTTCAGATCTATTTTTTATATATTACTTGTCTTTTTGGAGACATAATATCTTAAAGTTATTAGTTACCTGTATATGTATACTTTATCATTACAAAATACTTTCATATAAAATATGCTTCTGGTGCCTCACAAAAACCAATAGGGTAGTAAATGCCAATCAATAAAATAAGGTCAAGAGATTAAAAGATTTGCCTAGTGTCAAAGACCTCAAAAGTGGTAAGGCAAATACTGGGTTCTTGTTTTCTAAGTCCAATATTCTTTCCATACTTTATTGTTTTGCCACTCTTTTAAAACAATTAACTTTCAGAACAGAAAGTTAAGCAGATAAAAATAAAAAGAATTTTCTACTTGTTAATCCTGTAGATAAATTATTAACTAAGGGTAAATATTTAGCTCTGAATAGTCTTCTTTTGGAAGTTTGGCTAAATTGGAATTGCATGACTATGTTTAGTTAAACAAAATACGTTATAATATAATTTAGTCTTCTCCCATAAAAAAAAACTTACAGGTATAGAAGGTATTTGAAAATCAAATGCTAATCTTTTCTAACATGTATATTATTTAATACATTTTCTTTTCTAGGAACAACAGTGGGGCATGATTGAAACTGCAGGTAACAGACCAGAAATGGCAGTTAATTTTATTTTATTTTACTGGTTCAGGAATATTTCTATAGTGACTGAATTGTCTTTTGCTTCTTCTCATTAACTTTTATTATATTGTACACAACAGAACATCAACACCATTGCCATAAAATAGCCCATGAAGTATACTACTTGCATGAGAATGTGGACAACCACACTAAAAAAAAACAAAAACAAAAACAAAAAACCCAAACAAACAAAAAACCAAAAACCCAGTGAAATGGTATGAATAAAAAGGTTGGTAAGCAGACAGGAAAATGGGAAGGCAGGAAACAAGAAATGATAGATGGCAGGCAGGAAAGAAAGAAGGAAGGAAAAAGAGGATTTTACCAATACTTTTACTCAGAGTATCTCTAGAAAACAAAAATAATATTTAATTTTGTTTTGTTATTTGTCCTTCTATCATCTTGGTGGGCCTCAAGGAATATTTAGGCTTTCTAAAAACCCAACCACTGGCAGCTGTTGATTTATCAGGATACATAAATGCAAAACAATCCCTTTTTTCCTCAGTGTTTCTTCCCCTCAGAACAAAAAACATTTAAAAGTGTTTTATGCTTTTTCACAATGACATGCTGAGATCTGGATTCTTTTTTCAACATTAATTAGGCTATCACCACATGGGTTAAGATTTGTATTTATAAATCTAAACACCCAGCTGCCCCTGGCTCCATACCATGGTTTCTTAACACAATAAATAGGCAGTGGAACTTCAATACATTGTTAACATTTCTATACACAGCCCTTTGGATTCCACAGCTTTGTGAACATTAATTCCTTACATGAAAAAAAAGCCATGGATATAACTATATTGCATGACATTTTAAAATACTTGTCACCAAAGTGACAGTTCAGGGATAAGCTATGGTTTAGAATCCTGACCTAGTTATTAATGTTCAGGAAAATTACCTGTTATAAGGGTATATTCTTTACAGTAGATTGGCTAAAGGTATCTGCATGACCAATTGATTCTATGCAAAGTTAAATCACTCAGAAATATACAAAAAAAGTACACTGAAAAGACTCAATATATCAAACAAATGTACAAAATTTATGGCAAATGTATTCCTCCCTCTCTTCACTGACTATATTTACTATTATTATTGATCTTTATTCAGTATTTACTCCTATCCTCTTTATAATTATGTCATTGCAACAACAATAATATGACTCAAGAATAAGGCAAACCAATTATTGTCTAAATTTCCTGTTAGTTGTGAGTAGTTGATGCCAAATATTAATTTAATGGAATTTCCTCACATTGAATTTCTTTTCCATTAACATAAAAAGCAAATACAGAAAATTTCTCTGTGACTTTATGTGAGACACTTAGTATAGACTAAAATCTTGGGAAGTATTTAAAGTCCAGGACACTTCAAGGATTCTTTATATTTGTTGTTCACTTTCTACACATTTAACTTTTAGGAACCTTGTGGCATACATTATTGAATAAGATTTAAAGATCTTATTATAGGCCTGTGATTTACTCAGTATTGGAACTAGCAAACATAACATCTACCTGTACCATTAAATCACTATGTACTTTCTTAAGTAGACATTTTTCCCCAGCTGTCTATTTCAAGGCAGCTTAAGTTTCCTTTCAAAGTAATTATGGAGTTCTTGTCATCTTGGTCTATTTAGTCAGCTTTATTTCTTCTTGGCCATATATTGTGGCTATAAGCAAATCTGTCACATAAAGAAAACTGAGATTTTAAGAATAAATATCAGCACTTTGACTTATTTGTGAAATAGGTCAACTTGCCCAAGTTTAGAAAGAGTATGTGACAAAGCTAGGTCTTAAAAATCAAGCCTTCCAATGCCACATCCGGTATTCTTTCTGCTAGAACTATGTTAAGTACCTGCCTCAAAATCACACACCTGTCTAATTAGCAGACCAAGATTGAAAGTTGGTGTCCTCTGATTATAACTTTATATCTTCTCATTATAACGCAGCATCCTTTGATTATAAAGACAGCCCAAGAAGAAAGGCTTTGGATCCTCTCCACCTTTGAATGCACTTCTGTCCCCATTGCCTTTGCAAATCCCCCTTCTTGTTTTTGAAGAATTTGAGGCAGGGTAGGAAAACCATTGATTACAATTAGTAGCTCATTAGTAACTATCAAGTAATTACTGGTTTGCATTCAGATATTGGCATATACCTGATAAAACACTTAATGAATTTTTCATCAGTCTTCCTAGGGAAGACATGTTTCTCTATGCCACAACTCTTTTCTCTGTCCCTTTTCTGGCTTTAATCCTTAAATTCCTTCCAAAATTTAAAAGTAAAATTATGAAAGCCTTGAATGCACAATTTCTTTTTTCTTTGCTTTTCTTCTTCTTTTTTAAGTCCAAGAAGATGTTGGTAATCCATTTTTCCTTTTCTCCAGTCTTTAGGACGATTATTCTGAAAACTAGTAGTCTACCCTTAATTATCTTAGTATATAAAAATAAAAGTTGAGGGGATATTTATACATATTTTGGGAGAATTTTAGCAATTGATCAAATCGGTTTTCAAGAAAAATTAACAAATATTTTTGTACTAAACTGACAGATTTTGTGTGATTGTATTAACTCAACTTTTTCAAAATGTAAATATGTGTGCACTATGTGTATACATATATGTATATGTGACTTTATGTGTGTATATGTACATGATTCCAGAGAATTCCAGGGAACTGAGAATTTCTAACTTCTGTTCCCCTCACTCAAGAGAGTGATTAGAAAATGTTACCATTGTCAATCTATGAATAGATTCACTCTTAAAACATGAGAACACCAGGTTGAGCTCCATTTGGAATTGGACATCTTGGAATACATGGGCCAAATATTGCCAAATAAACTCTTTTCCCTAAACTGCTAATGTAGAAGTTAATATGTTGCCAACCTCTACCCAAAAACATAAAGGAAGATTAAAAAGGAAATTTTAAGACATTGCCTTAGAGTCAGGTGTGTAAATAATTTTGGTGCAAATTTTATTGGTAAGGATACTTTATTGGTAAGGAGAATTATTGAGAGAAGACTTGAAGTAAATGATTACAATCTTCAAATATTCAAGGGCCATCTCATGGAAGAGGAATTAAACATTCTCTTCTGACACTGTCTATTTGGTCCCAGAAGTCAGAACTAGTACTAACAGGTAAATATTTCAGAGGCAGATGCAGCTCAATTTAAAGAACATAAAATAAAATACTCAGAGAATGAATGGGCTGACTAATGGTTTTTAAACCATTAATGGATCTTTAAAAAATGAGTAAATGCATTTTGAGGTCCCTTCCAAATAACTTTCTTTGGAAAGGTTTTTTTTTTTTTTTTTTTTTTTTTTTGTATCACTCAATTTGTATTACTATCAACTGGAAGTAATGGCACTTCTGCTACCTACTCTCATAATATTTCTAATGAGAAAGAACAAATGTCACAAAAGTGACACTATACTATTTACTCTATATTTTAGAAATTTAAAAAAAAGTCTAACTGTCAACATAGTCAGTTAATCAGCATTTATAATAAAGTACCTTCTTTATCCCAAGCACTGTGGTAAGTGCTGAAGTCACAAAGAAAGTTAAAAACAAGCAATGAGTTTCTCTTCTCAAAGTGTTCACCTTCTCAGAGAAGGGCCTGGATGGGAGTTGGGGAGGAAAGGCTGAATCAACAACCTCTACACAATTGGGCCAGGAATGTTTATTCCTTCATTATTTATTGCCCCTAAGGCATGCTTTGATATCTCAGGGCTTCTATCAAATAGATTAAGACAGACCTAGAAACAAGACATTGGAGGTAAGACCTAGGAGTGGGTTTGGTCTGGAAAAGGAACCATATTGAGAAGAAGTAATGGTGTATTAGAATTCACTGAAAGTAAAATTTGAAGCCTAGATCATACGTTCTTTAGAGAATAAATGCATCAAAGTATAGGAGCTCAGGAGGCAAGTGAGAGATTGTAGAGAAATATGTGGAAGCAAGACAGGTTATTATCTCTTTTAAGATAGAAGACAAGTGAAATGAGGAAAGATTTTTGGAAAAAAGGAAAGAAAAAGAGAATAACTGGTCTTGTGATTTCACTGATACAGGGAACTCTCAGACGAGGTTGAAAGTTGAAATTTTCTTTGTATATTGTAATTTTACAATGTGACCTAGACCACTGATGGGGAAAAGGGAAGAAAATAAGCACTTAAAGAGCACCTGCTATGTACCAAGCAGTATGCTGCTTTATAAATATTAACTTGATCCTTACAACTTTAAGAGGTAGTTTATATCATCCTCATCTGGCAATTGGGAACATAGAAGAAAGCAGAAATGAAGTGACTTTCTTAGGATTATACAAGCAATATATGTGTGTGTGTGTGTGTGTGTGTGTGTGTGTGTATGTATATGTGTATGTGTGTGTGTGTGTATAGGAATAAGGTAATACTTGCCCTAGTTCTCGTGTCCCATACCTGAAAAAATGGTTAAGATTTTAATCCAATGAAGTATAAATAACCTTTGTAAATGGAAGTCATATTAAAGAGATACTTATAAATTTATCTAACATTCAGGCTAGTTAGATTAGAACCAAATAATCCCAAATAAATTTGAGAAGAGTGGTCAACTAAGCAAGATAGAAAAAAATACTTTAAAAATAAAATATTTCTCTTAAAGTTTTTATACAGAACCTTTAGTTTTGCATTTTATTGCTAGTTTTTCAATGGTTATTTTAATGCTTTTCTTATACTCAGCAATTGGACCAAAATGTATTTTCTGTGTTCCTCATTTCTATTCCATTTTCCATCTCCATGAATTTATATAAACTGTCCCCCATTCCAGAAATGTAATCCCTCAACATCATTCTCCCTTAATCACACAATCTAACCATCCACATAGGGAAAAACAACACCCTCAATACCACATGTGGATAAAGAAATCCTATTTTCCAGACTGTGCTGTGGATCCATGGATGATTCTTGGGTGGGTCTATAGCTCACCACCTAACTAGGAGGTATGATCAAAGGATAGCCCACATGGTCTATTAAAATCTGTGCAAAATCCATTTACACATATCTATATACTTATATTTGTACATATATGCATATGTATAAATGTGTTTATACAGATACATATTTACCAGAATGCTGAGTAGATCCCACCATGGATAATATTCAGGAACATGGAAAAAGAGTGGCATCAATTAATATATATCTGGATTATTTCTGCAATCTCCTAAAAGGTCTCTGCCTCAAGACTCTCCCTATTCCTTTTTACCCAAAGCACTGATGCTGAAGTGACTTTGTGTAAGTGTAATCATGACCATATTACTTATTTGTTTACTCAATAAATTCTAGTGGTTTCCTATTGTTAATCCTGTTGTTAGGATAAAATATAAATTCATTTGTTTAACTTTTAAAACCTTTCTCAGTCTGGCCTCAGTTATTTTTTTTCTTTTGTGTCATTGGACATGCTCCAACCCCGTATCCTTTCCAAGTCCTAAAGTTAGACCAAAATGACATTTTCTCTGTTTCTCATTTGTGTTCCATCTTCCATCTCAATGTCTTTGAATTGACTATGCCTGGAATATACTCTGTCAACATCATTTTCTTTCTTCAAGACATGACTCAAGCAACACATTCTACTTGAAGGGTTACCTAAAGTCTCCAAAATGAGTGTCTTCATTGCCAAACTGCCTTACATTTAATTACTTTGTCCTTATTTGTATTTGTTTTCTTTACATTTATTCCTCATAAACTTCTATATGTATGTGTTATCTCTTTTCCATTAAAATGTAGGTTTTTAAAGAATATATATATTTTTTAATATCGTGTCTGCAACACCTAGTACACAGTAGGCACTTAATAAATTCTTATTTATGGACTGATTAAACTCTTGGAAATACCACCCAAATAAGTATGTTGGTATTGTTTTTAAGGGTCAGGACAAGAGAGAAGAACAAGGTTTATATTCTCTTGAGAAACAGAGTTGCTCTCTGAATTCAGATTAACAAAAGAGATGACTAGAAATCAAAAAGGGTCACCAAAGTGTCAAATCTTAGATACTGATGATGAATAAAAAGAAAGTGGATTATGATGTGAAAATTTTAGGGATACAAAGGAAGGTTTTGCTGACATGACAACCTACTTGATATCCCTTTGGGCTTTTTAACACAGAAGCTGCTTGTTTTTATAAAGTTGTATTATCTCACAGTAATTTATTGCTGTTTTATTGTGTTAATCTTAGCTGTTGCCACACTTAGATGAAGTCTTGAGACAACAGTATGTAGAGGATTAGATTTAAAATTAGAAAGATGTGGGTTCAAGTGTGACACATACTAGCAAAGTGAGCCTTGTGAAGGCATGTAACTTTTTCAGTGTCTGAGGAACTGTTCAAAGTTATGAGTTACAGAACACATGACACTCTTCATTCTGGTGGAAGTTTCCTCAATAGCTCACTACACTGATGATATTTCAGATCTGGTCAATTGCTTCCTCCTCAGCCCCTCAACACCAAATGAACACTCCCAACAAGCAACAAAAACCCCATAACTAAACAGTAATATGTGCTCAAAGCAATAGTGACATTAGCAATGATCCAGTTTCAATTTTATTTGAAAGAATGCAAAGGACTTAATTACTAGTTAACTACTGAAACGCTGCCTTTCAAATATCTCTACATGTTCACCTATGGAAAAATCATACATTGTGGATCATACAAATTTAAAAGGATGTATAATATCCCACTACTTTCAACTTTTTATCATTATGTTAGTACTAACTTTTTGTTTTACTACAGATGCTGTTAAGGCATGAGAGGAGAGGAAAAAATACTGATGGATATAATGTAACTTTTAATTAAATCATACAAGAATGTTGTAGAACATTCTGCTATTGATTTTTTTAGATATATAAGAACTGAATTCTAAGTAGCATTTCAATTAGTCAACATTACTTTTAGTGTAATTAAAATCTTAATGTGATCTTTTAAAAATAATCCTCACTCTTAAATTGCATACTAATGAGTATCTTTATCTCCAAAATTGGAATGCTGTAGCTTATATAGCCACATTATTTTACCAAGTACATTGCCACACTGTTCAGTATATTCAAAACTTATTTTGTATCCTCCCATAATATGTATGTGCTCAGAAAAGATAAAAGTGTGCATTTATACATGCATATATGAAAGGCATATAAATGTGTATAAGAAATGTGTACCCACATATGTATATGTGTGTGCATACATGCATGTGTATATATATGCACATCTATATATACGTGAATAGATACAAGTATACAGGGGAGGAGAGGAAAAGAGACACACACAAACAGAGACAGGGAAGGGAAAGATGGAGGGAGAGAGAAAAGGTGAGAGGGTGAGAGGAGGGAAAGAGGGTGAGAGGAAAGGCGAAAGGAAGAGAAGAGAGAGGGATAGATAGAGGGAGAGACAGAGAGGAGGAGAGGGGGTGAGAGGAAGAGAGGAAAAGAAGAGAAAGAAAAAAGAGGGAGAGATGGAGGGGAAGAGAGACAGAAAGGGAGAGGGAGAGAAGGGGAAAGGGGAAAGAGAGAGAGGGAGGTAGGGAAAGAGAGAGAGAGGGAGAAACAGAGGGGAGGAGAGAGGGTGAGAGGAAGAGAGGGAGAAAAGAGGGAGGGAGAAAGAGAAGGAGAGAGAGAGGGGGAGAAAGAGAGAGGGAGAGAAGAGGGAGGGAGAGAGAGGGAGGTAGGGAAAGAGAGAGAGAAGAAGAGAGAGAGGGGGAGAGAGGGAGAGGGAGAGAAGATGGAGGGAGAGAGAGGGAGGGAGGGAAAGAGAGAGGGGGGAGACAGAGGGGAGGAGAGAGGGTGAGAGGAAGAGAGGGAGAGAAGAGGGAGGAAGAGAGAAAAAAAAGAGAGAGAGAGAGAGAGAGAAAGAGAGGGAGAGAGGGAGGATTAGAAGGAGAGAAAAAAAGAGAAGGAGGGAGGGAGAGAAGAAGGGAGGAAGGAAGAAAAAATGAGAGTTAGTCTGACTTTAGATAAAATTGGTAAAATTTCCCCAGTATTCCTTTGCCCTAGGGTTCTGATACTCTGTGCTACAACTTGGTTACCTTCAATCTTCAACTTTTTATAAGGGCCAGTTCTCCCAAAGGAATTGTTGACTATTTCAAAATGGTTCTTTTCCCTCTCTGAACTCTTCTTCCCCCCATAAAAGTTATGTATATAATACCTTAAAGCTTACAAAGGGTTTCTTCTATAGCCATATCAAAACTTACAATGTAATTCCCTCACACTGTAGAATTTAGTAACTAAATTATTGTTGATATCAAAGATGTCTTAATATGTCATCTTTTTGTGATATAGCTGTATTCTAAGAGCAGATGCCTAGATACAGTAACTTAAATAAACATAGCTCTACTTCAACATTTTCAGGTTTTTGTAATAGATGAATAAAAGAAATATTTTAAATAGGAGTAGGCCTCCCCCTAAATAGTGGTAGACAGATGATCACATATTCTACCTATTCATGATACTATCCATTAATAAGTATTTACATGTTCATTCACATATATGTAAATACATCAAATGTCTAAACCCTAAGAATATTCATGGTATGATTGTGTATGAACTAACTCCTTAGATATATAATTGTTACACAACTTAATTTAAATGTAATGAGTTCTTTGTAAGTCAGCAGAGGATATTATAATTGGTGTGATTTTAAGAGATTATCTCATCCAACCCTAGACTAGGACTAGATATAAGTGCTTGTTTATCATTTAACATTCAGTAATATACATATGCCATAATCATTCATCTCAATATTTATATCGCATATTCCTCATTAATCCAATACTTTTCCATCATTATTTCAAAATCATGACTACTCTCCTTTGTACTGTGGGTATGCCCCATACATTTAACTTGAGACTTCTATTTTACTAAAAGTTCTAAGCAGTTTCTTTAGGATCTACTGTCCTTTTTTTTCTGATGATCCTCAAATCTACTGTCTGATCATCTTTCCCTCAAGTCTAGTCCCATACAGCAATAAATATTTAATAAATATCTCATTTACTAAGAATTGCAAACTCATCCTGCCCAAGACATAAGTCAGCATCATTCCTGAAAACCCAATAGACTTCTTAAGTCTCCTATTTCTGCTTCCAATCACCTCAGTTTCTAACCCTAATCATTAAAAAAAATTTCCTTCTTTGTCTCTTCATGCCTGCTCTGTTTCCAACTCCACATCTCTCAAATCCATCCCCTTCTTTCTACTCGTAACTATCACTACATTTTATGCTCTTATTACATCTCAATGGGACTATTGAAATACTTTACTAATTAAACTTCCTATTTCTAATCCTCTTCAGTTTATCCTCTACAAAGGTACCAAAATGATATTACTAAGAGATAAGTCTGATCATGTCAGTATGCCTTCAAAATTTTAATGGACTCTTACCACCTCTAGGAAAAAGACATTCTTTTGTGGAGCCCTCACTATGTGATTTCAACCTATGGTGGGTGTTCCCATACCCTTAGTGCAAT
>JAJPUD010004924.1:151520-177554 GCA_023553655.1 Myrmecobius fasciatus | reverse complement strand
AAAATATTTTATTTTAAAATTTAAAAGTAAAACAAGCATTTATATAACATAGTAGAATTTTTTAAAAAAAGATTATACATGAAACTCCAAGTCTGTTATGTACAACTTTCTATTCTTTTTAAATATATAATACATTTGTCATGTAACTCTTCTCCCCCCTTTTTTCCTTCCCTCCTTCCCCACCTTCCTACCCTTTAGATGGCTACCATCATACACACACACACACACACACACACACACACACACACACACACACACGCACACACACTATGAGAAAACTAGGAGAGGTTAATTGATTTGCCCAGGACTACATAGCTAGTTGAAAACTGAGGTAGGATTTAAAAGCAGATCTTCCTGACTCCAAGTCTACAATGATCAGCTACTGTGCACATTCATGTGGGTACCTGATCCATACATATACACCACACATGCCATATAAAGGTTTTAGAAATATTAATCCTTAATTTTCCCTTCTGAAAAATGAAAATGAAAGATAGTTGCTCTCATGGATAGATAACCAGTATTGGTATCAACAATATGGACGGTCAAGTCCAGACCTTAGTATTAATAATTTGGCCATGGGCAAGTTAAGTAACTTACTTAACTTTGTCCAAGACTCTCAATCTCAGACAAGTTGTTGACATGCAGTGGGAGCAAAGAGTTCCCAAAGAGGAAGTTCTCCACACTAATAAAATCACACATCCAGATGCCTTGTTTATCTCTAAAACATCAAAAAATAGGGACAATATTTGTATTGCCTAATAAGATTGTTATAAGCAAGTGATTTGCAAAATTAAGACCACAAGGAAGTGGCTTATTATAGACAACAGATATATTAGGTACCTAAGTAATTGTTTAAATAATCATGTCCCTGTCTACATGTAGACATTCCTGTCTACAATGGTGAGGTATTCTAACCTCACCATTAGGCTTGAATACTGGCACAAATGATACATCCCAGTATTATGATTAGATTTGTGTGTAATCTCTTCTATAGTTTAAGAACAAAAAGTATGTGCCTATCCTCTTAGTAAATTGGACAATAATTGGATGCAGATGAGAATAACAATGACTTTCCCTTTTGTAATCACCTGATTTCTTAGAGAACTTGTTGACCTGCTTCTGTAACCAAGTTATTTTAATGTTATGATTGTCATAGACACTGATTCCAGGTGTCTTGAGCCAATTTCTTCCCAATAAGCTTTTGTGATTCCCTCTTGAAAAAGAGTGCTGGGGGCAGCTAGGTGGCGCAGTGGATAGAGCACCAGCCCTGAAGTCAGGAGGACCTGAGTTCAAATCTGTCTCAGACACTTAACATTCCCTAGCTGTGTGACCCTGGGCAAGTCACTTACCCCCAATTGCCACAAAAAAAAACAAAAAAAAAAGAAAAAAAAAGCAAAAGAGTGCTGAAGTATTTCCATGCAAGAAGAAAACATGTGACAACTTTACAACAGTGCTGTGATGCTATGCTGGTGACCAAAGAAGATAATCCTTTTTTTCTCTCACTCTGGTGCACTGGATTACTCCTCTCAGTCACTCTCTGACTTCCTCTTGGGAATGCCTTTCCAGACACTCCTTTGCTGTTTCTCTGGGGGGATGGATTTTCTTTCAATCATAAGCATAATTAAAAAAGAGTATATCTGCTTAGAAACACCACACACACACACACACACACACACACACACACACACATACACACACACACACACACAAATCCATCCCTTGACTGATGACTCATTCTTTGACCAGAGACATATCTATACAAGTCTTCTCTTTCAGTTTTAGGTAGTTGCTATTTAAAAAGAAAGGAAGAAGAAAGTTGCTATTTTAAAATAAAGGAAGGAGAGAGAAAAGAAAGAATGAAGGAATGAAGGAAGGAAGGAGAAGAAAAAGAGAGGAATAAAGAAAAAAACAAAGGAAGGGAGAAAAGATATAAAAGAGAGAAAGGAAAAGAAAAAAGAAGAAAATACAAAACCAAAAGGAATTAATAATTGTCTTACTTTCATCTCTAAGACTACTGTTGTCTCTCTCTCTCTCTCTCTCTCTCTCTCTCTCTCTCTCTTTCTCTCTCTCTCTCTCTCTCTCTCTCTCTCTCTCTCTTCATATTTTCAGTTGCCTTAAGCTAGGAGAGTAGGTAATATGAGTCATTTCAGTCCCTTCTGCCTGTCCAAAAATATTCCCTAGGGGGATCAAGGAAGAGTAAAACAGTGGGAGACCCCTGCTCCCAAACAAGTATCCTAATCTCCTTGGCAACGTCAATGTAGTGTTCCACAATCATGACATAGCTTCTACTAGTATCAAACAGCTGATGACTATAAATTTGAAGAATTTATTGTTGCTCTAACAACTTTTGTGAAAAAAAATGTTGTGGAAGATATGATCAATAAAGCACTAAATAGGCATCATCCTCCATCTTTTATTCATGTTTATTTATTAATACTCTGGAAAATATCAGTAGCAAATTTTACAATTCATCTTATGAATATGTTTTAACTCATGAGTTATTATTATGTTAATAATAAAGGATATATAATGCTAGCCTCCTTTCAGCTCCTATAATTTGATGCTTCTTTTGTTCAAGATGTTATATGAACTGATCTCACAATTTCTAGACTCCACCCAGATAGACTTTGAATGACAGATCTCAAGGTGGACTTTGTTCTTATTTAATTGCACATGTGTAGGTAATTGTCAGCAAGTCTTACAACTTGAGTAAAGGTTATGTTGTTGGAACTGATCTCCAGATATCGTGAAACATGAATTTTCTGTCTTCTACTGACATTATTGGCAAAAACTCTCAGCTTGTGTGTAATGGATTACATTTATTTTAGAAGCTGTTCCTTTAATTTCTGTGGCATGTAGTGATTCAGTATCACTGGCTAGGGACTTGCCTGGGGCCATTATAAATGTCAGGTTTGTTTCAGTCAAAAGGTGCCATTGGAGGGCTTCACCATATACTTCATATACAGAATGATCCTGCAATATGTCATTTAAGAAATTCCCCAAATTGTAATGTGCAGACAGATGGTACAACTTTGCAGTCTACACATCAATATCCTCACCAGGCTGTTGATTGCATTTGTTATCTTTAAGTCTCTAAATAATGACTGATGGTGCAAGTGAGAAGTATGCTTTCAATAACACCTGAAGTTCATCAAATATATTTGTCTTAGGTGAAGCAGGGACAGTGAGTGATCTTATTACAGCAAATATTTGGGTTCTGATGGCTCTCAGGAGTCAAGTTCAAAGAACATTATTTTTGTCAGTGGCACCACGTTTACTCAGTCTGCTAGATATAATTTGTGATTCTTCCTTCTTCCTCACCTCTAATATTCAATCAATTACCAAATCCTGTCCATTTTACCTGTGCAATTATTTCCTCTCTTTCCCCATAGCTACTGCTACAGTTCTATTCTATTCCATCATTTTAGTCATATCCAACTCTTTGTGGCTCCATTTAGGATTTTTTTTGGCAAAGATAGTGGAGTGGTTTGATATTTCCTTTTACTGCTCATTTTAGAGATGAAGAAACTGGAGCAAATGATGAAGCAAATGGTGAAATGACTCATTCACAGTGTACCACATATAGTGAGTATCTGAGATTGGATTTGAACTTTTGAAGATGAGTCTCCTTGACTCCAGGTCCAGCACTCTAATTCATTGTACCACATAGTTGTCCCACAACTCATAGAAACATTCATCCTCTTATTTGTACCTATTTAAAAAAAATAATAACCACCTAACATGTTTTTCTGATTTAACTCTCCTATACTTCCAAAGTGTCCTTAGCAACTTTTGCTACATTCATCTTTTTGCACTCTAAGGCAAGTTCTCTGTCATCTGCAACAAGTTGACTCTTTCTCTGCACATATATTAATAAAATCCAATGAATTGAACTGCTTTGATCAGCTGCAACTCACAGAGAGAAAGAGATTCAAAACTAAAGTTTATTGGTGATAATTATAGAAAAAAATAAGGAACTATGGAAGTTTCTTGACTATAGGAGAGACATGAATAGATCTATAAAATAAAGATCTATATCTTTACCACTTTAAATTTTAAAAATACTTCCATGATATATGTATGATGATGATGATGATGATGATGATGATGATGATCTCCATTTTACAAATGAAGAAAAGATTCAGAGACATAAAGTGATTTTCTCTGGATCATACAGCTATTAAATGATGGAAGAAAATTTGATCCTAGATCTCTCCCGATTCCAAATTCAATGTCTTTGCTTTTACAACTTTAACTGTTGTGTATTTTAAATTTTGTGAATTTTATTTTTAGCTAGTATTCAGAATATTTTTATTATTGTAATTAGCATAATAACATCTACATGTACAGATATTTTTATAAGTAGATATGTGTATATGTCTATATATCTATCTATACATATACATATATATACGCATACACACACAAATGCCTATACATATACATATGTAGTTTGAGAATAAAAATAATTTGTGCTCTAAATTTACTCTTTTTTACACATTCTTTAGGGAACTATGAAAAGAAAAATATTAGGTCTAAGATAAGTAATATCAATAACATAATCAAAGGGAGGAAAAGTTTGAATTGATAACATGAAAGGTGAGGGCTTTGAAAGATTAATCATAGTCCTGGAAACAAGCCTAAGTATAGGGAGTAAGTTTCTTGGCACTAAAGGGTATACCTGTGCAGTCTTTCTCTGTGCTACTTTTCATAGCAGAAAAGTGAGAAGAAAATGACCTTTGTCTGTATTTTTAATTCACTTAAATAATTAAAAGAAAAAAAGAAAACTATCAGGAAGTTTACTTCCAGAATTTTAGAAGAGTACCCTAAAAATGTATGGAGCTAGTAGTAGTAGCATTATCAATAATTTCACCATAGTAAAGAATCAGCTCTAGTGTTCTGTGCTTATTTGCATGGTTAGTGTCATTTTCTCGCTTTTTTGTGTGACATATCAAAGAAAAATAGTCACTTTTTTGGGTAGAACATATATGTTATAATATGTCTATATGAATTCCTTTTTTTAAACTCTTTTATATAAGATTTTTTCCTCACATCTCATGATAAATATGAAAGCATGGCTTTAAATGTGGAGGGATGATACATTAAAATACATTTTTTTGAACTCTGAAAATATTTCAGGGTAACATTCATGGAGTATCCAAGTCAAACATAACCCAGATACCTCATGGTGCTACTATTCTCAACATGACCTATCTTCTTCATCGAACCTTCCCATTTCCACATGGGCTAGAACACTCACCTACTCTTCAGTCCACAACCCTAATGTACTCCAGTTCCAGCTGTGTAACCTTCCCCCTATTGCCATCCTACCTGCCCCCAGGCAGAATCTTAAGTGTTTCTCCCATCTCCCCTCTCCCTCCTTCCTCCTCTTTCTTTGGTCTGAACATGCGGTTTTCTTCGAACTCTCACATCAAGGATCACCTTTATATTCTGTGAGGTTCCCATGATAAGAAGGCCTGTGCATTCCAAGGGTTGTGACTCATCCTCTAAAGTTACATCTGTATAACTTTGTCTTGAATTTTTCTTGGAGCTGATGCTATAATTGGAGGGCATGCACCTGGACTCTGCATGCTGGGGTTCACCTTCTGCTTAGTCATTTCCCCCCAAAAGAGATCCCTTGTCTCCTTCTATTAGTTATTGCAGTGCTCACTGATTGAACTTTTCTGAAACCTTTAAACAGAGAAGGTCCTTACTTTCCAGAGATAGACAGTGACTCTCTACTTTTTGATTTACTCATGCCTTTGGATTTGACCCCCTTTTGGAATGCTGATTTATGGATCATGAGGAAAATTTTACCCCAGATACAATTTTCTTTGATTTCAAGAATATACTTGAATTGAAATAAATTGTAATAGTTAATAAGATCCATGCCTGAGAAAACAAGTAAAAGCCCCCATTAAAAAATAAGAATCTAGAAGTTTTCCTTATGAACTCTTTCTGCAATATTCCCACAGTTATATTTATTCAACTCAATCCAACTCAACTTAAAAGGTATTAAGTTAGCACAGTGTTATTCTTAAAAAAAACTAATAAAAATTTCCAAAAAGTAACAACACATTTTACTGAGGCAACATGACTTTGTGACTTTTAAATTTTCCTCCACTTGTAGATTTATTTAACTAAGACAATGCTTGAGCTTCTTCATTTGAAGAATTTCAATTGAGGCAATTTATTTCTTCAGGGTCTTTCACACTAATAGTGAACTTAGTCTCACACTACAGGAAGAGATGATAATTTGTACTTGGTAAATGGAGAAACAGTGTCAGTTCTTGGTATATAATAAAGACTCAATATTGATTTGATTTGAACTTACAGCTAGAGTTGTTGATACAGTGGATAGAGCACCCAACCTGGAGTCAGGATGCCATCTTCTTGAGTTCAAATCTGGTCTCAGATACTCCCTAGCTGTGTGACTCTGGGCAAGTCACTTACCCCTGTTTACCTCAGTTGCTTCATCTGTTAAATGGCCTGGAGAAGGAAATGGCAACTACTCCAGTATCTATGCCAAGAAAATCCCCAAAGGATCACAAAGATTCAGATATAACTAAAAAAATGACTGAACAATAAAAACTTGAACTACAGATAAACCTTAATTGCTTATTTGTAATGAATAGGGAATTTATATGAATCAAAGAAATGTGTATTCTCTATGGATGTCCCATAGTTCAAGATGTGTAGTGTGACACATCAGAACAGATGCAAACAGCCTATCTATAAATGGAGTAATTGGAATTTGTGAGCTGGGGCTCTCAGTCAGGCAGGCTCTTAGCTCTCATTTATTCACTGGACATGGGAAAAGAAAATGAGAAATTTGGGAGGGAATCCAGAACTTTGGGTTTGAAGTAAGATTATGGAATAGGAATCTGAATTGAACATGGAACTTTTAAGCTAAAATACTCTATTATCTGTATCTATAAATCTAGATTCATGGATCTGGAGCTATAGATATATCTACATAGATATATTTTCTTAATGTCTACTGCTGACATTGTCACTGTTGCCAATAACTTATGTTTCAGAGAATCAGAAGATCACAAAGCTGGAAGAGACTTGGAGATTACCTAATGCAACTCCTCATTTTATACATAAATGACCCACTCAGTGGTCATTGAAATAGAATTGAGAAAATGAGATGAAATTTCCACAGAAGGTGTATACAAGGAAAACCACCATATCCTGGCTTATTTTTTCCTGCCTGCTCTTTTTTTTCAATATTGTGCAGAGGACTAGGAATAATTTACCCAAGATCATGTAACTGGTAAGTTGTTGTAGTTCTTGTTATTGTTGTGGTGGTGATAGTTGATCCTTCGTTTTCAAAAAGAACCAATAACATCACAGGATGATGTTTTAACTTATGCATGAATTGGATTTAAATGAGACAGAGTTGCCTGAGGTGTTCAGCCTCATTTTCTCTTCCAGTCATCAAAGTCCAGTGAAAAAACAAAAGTTAAAATGACTGGCAATGGCTTGGAAGGCAGTGTGTGTGACTAAGCTCTAATCACTTCATGATTCCTGCTTCAGTCACCTTTATAGCTATTGGAACAAATTGTTCTCATCCACCCATTTTGCCAGGATAAACACTCTTCATGTTCTTGGGGTAGACATCCTCCTAAGTCACTGCCAGGTTTGAGTCCCATCAGAGTTGGAGTCAAAATATAGGTCTTCTGATTGCTATTCTAAAGCTTTAATAGCTGTCTTCCTCTATGTTTATGAATTGCATGGAACTAAATTGACTCTTTGTTTTTTTCATCTATTATTTTTTAAAATCTATCCACTCCCAAATTCATGTGGAGCTATTTAAATTTAATTCAACAAACACTTAGTAAATACCCACTATGTATATATGGCACTGTGAGTATACAAAGGTAGATATGACATAGATTTCACTTGAAAAGAGTTTTCAATCTAGCAGAAGACAGGGACATATATACAATGTTAATGGTGAGTATGATAAATACAAAGAAGTCAGGAAAATACTATGAGAAATTTGAGGAGAGAGAAAATACTTTCTTTGGGTGATGAGATGCATCAAGGATTTCCTGGAGGAGGTAATATTGGAATTTGGTATTGAACAAAGATGATAAATATCCATTTGAGGCATAGGACATGAACAAAAACAAAGAAAAAAAGATAATTCTAGTATGGGTAGAGTAATAAGTTCAGTCTGAAATGTAAAATTCTTAAAGGAGGAGTATTAGATAAAAGTGGACAGGTGGGTTGGATCCAGATTCTGGAAGCTTCCAAGTTTCTGAGTTAGGAATTACTATTTATTTGAATAGCCAATAGTTGGCTAATGGGTAGAGTATTGACATAAACATAAGTATTCATTAGGAAGATTACTTGAAAATATGTGCCCAAGAAAATATATTAGACACACACACATAGTATTATTATTATCTAAAATTTATATTGATCTTTATTGCTTATAAGTCACTTTATGTGGATTATCACATTTATAATTTACAACAACATCCTAAACTAGGTCCTAGTAATCCAGTTGAGTCTAAGAATTTGATGACTGCTCATAGTCCTGCAATAAATATCAATAATGGAATTTGAACTGACAAAATCTTATTGTTTAAAAATCCACTAAACAACAGCAATTGAAAGAGTATTGAATTTATGCCAGAAGTCCTAGATTCAAATCACATTCTGCTATTTATCTCCATGGCCCAATTATCAACAACCTCTCTAGTTCTCAGTTTCCCCATCTGCAAAATGAAAAGGTTGAACTAGATGATTTCTAAGTTCCCTTAGATTCCTATGCCTATGATCTGTGGTTTACTTGTGAAGGTAAGTTTAAGAATCTGTCTTGGGTATCTTGTGGATATGTCAAATATAGACCTTTTAAAATGTGAACATTTAATTTGTTAAAAAGAGTAGAAAAAGATTCCCGAGAAAACAGGAAAACAGGTTGAGATAGTTGTGAGGTCCTGAGAGAAAATAGTCCTTCAGATGAATATACAGAAAAGACCTGTCTGGAAGTAGCTCAGAAACAAAAGCATTGACTGATGGTAGAGATGACTACACTGTATTGTTACTTTGAATATGATTGTTTTAAGGATTTTGGAGTTTATTGCTGTATATCTCTGCATCAAAGAACTGTTTGGGGACTGAGATTATTGTAAAATAACTATTTGTGCTATGCCTGATATAAATATGGATTTGGGGTTTTTTCATCCTAAGGCAGAATTGAGTCAATTCACCCCAGGAGGATAGTAGAAGCTGATGAGAACACAGTTTTGAGTAGAAATCTGAGGAGAGTCTAGAAAAAAGTAGCAGACAAAAGTGAGAAGCATAGAATCCAAAATAAGTCAAGCAGAAATTGAGACAGAGGAAGAAAAGAACAGCCCAATTGAAAGTTAAGAAAAAAACTTTAGAGCTTGCATTGTTCACCTAATAAATTAGGGAGAATAAGGAAAAGTTGGTTTTGCTGCTGGTAGCTAATTGGAGTTGATTGGGTAAAGAGAGAAGAAGCCTCTTCTGTGGATGAAGACCTGACAGTTATTGTCTGCCCTCTGCTTTAGTAACATCTATGTTTTAAAAATCAACCAAAGATGGAATCTTCAGCTTCTCTGAGAGCTGATTAGATTGGAAGAGAGCTATGATGTTGGGAGCTGATAGGAAACAATCTTTGTGCACTTTGAAGAGCTAAGTGGACTTGCTCTCTAGCATCATCTACAGGGCAATCCTTTACATACTTGACTGCATGACTACGGCTTTCTCTGACTGGAAAAGGAAAAACTCCTCTTAACCCAGACAGTTGATATCCACTGCAAAATCCAAGTGAAGGAATAAAGTTGATCATGATCAGCTGATGGAAGAAAAAAAATGTTATTTCTTCATAGGTGCACTTCACTGGCGGGGAACAAGAGAATGTGATGCACTCCTTGTAGTTTTCAAATTCCATCAGTATTCCTCATATTAAAGGAAAAGACAAAAAACAAAACTCAAGAAGTCATTCCAGGAAGCAAAAATACTAAAGCCAGAATGATAATGGTTACTTAAATATAAAGAACTACAACAAAAATAAATACCTCCCCTTTGCAATCCCTAATTTCAACTGTTCTGTTTTTTAATGGGATTTGTGTTAGAGGACTTTTACCATATTCTGAAATATATTCTAGAATTGTCAAATAGAAATTGACTCATTATAATTGACTTATTATAAATTATTATATAATTCAATACATATATTTTCTTCTTTAATTAGGTTTGCTTCTTTATAAGATATTATATATACATATATATATATATATTCAAACCTAGTAAATAGTAAAATATTTCTGATAGTAAAATATTTCAAAACTTTATTTCCTGAACTGATCTACTCTTAGTATGATAATTACTTCAGAGCTGAGGCTCTTAACTTTTTTTGTATGTCATTGAACCCTAGGGCTTGCTAAACTTTGGTAAAACCTATCATCTCCTTTTGAGAATAATATTTTTAAATAATTGAAAAAAATGTTGTTTCAGTTAGAAGTTATTTAAAACAAAGATGTAACATTTTCTATTCAATTTTGAGGGCTTGCTAAAATCTATCTATAGACTATTTGAGGGCTTGTGAATTCTAAGTTAAGAACCTCTGCTTTAAAAGGATGCTTCTGAAACTCAGGAGCAAAAATGGGACCTGCCGTCATACCATCTTAAATGGTATATGAGTCCAAAGTAGATGCTAACTTTGAAAAAAATGTCCACTGAGCTTTGCTTGGATTGTCCAGAAATAAATACAAAATTATCTTTTTTTGGCATTCAAAGCCCTTGATAACTTACTCTCTGTCCTATCTTTTTAGTTTTCTTTCATCTTACTTCCCACCATGTATTTCTCAGTCCAGTGACACTAACCTCCTGGTTGTTCCATGAATTGGACAGTCCATCTCTGAGCTCCCAGTAATTTCTCTGGCTGTCTCCATGCCTAGAAAGCTCTAGCTCCTTAACACCACATATTGACTTCCCTAGCTTCCTCTAAGTTTCAACCAAAGTCTCTTCTTTTACTGGAAACCTTCCCCAACTTTCCTTAATTCTTATTTCTTAATTCTTTTCTCTATTATTTCTCATATACTTTGTATATAATTGCATACATATGTATACATACATATAATATATAAATATATATATATATATGTATATTTGTTTGCATGTTGTCTTATCTACTAGACTGTAAGATCCTTAAGGGCAGGGATTATCTTTTGCCTTTTTTTGCATCCCCAGAGTTTAACACAGTGCCTGGCATATAGTGCTAAATAAATGTTTGCTTGTTGATTGATTGACTTTTGGGGGGGCTGATTTAATTTAAATTGATTGATATTTAAAGGATCAATTCATCACTAATGATAAATTGGATTCTGGATCACAGAATCCTGAATTACAAAATTCAAAAGACATATCTCCCTACTTTGCCTCCTCCCTCTTTCCAGTATCTCTTTAGTTTATCAAGTACAAAGGATGTTAGAGGCATCTAATATAACTACTGATTTTATTGATGAAGAGGAGGAAACACTGACGTAAAGTTCTAATTTCTAGCCAGTTTCTAGTTTATGTTATAGAATAGTGTCACTACCCAAACATGAACAATGACCTGGACAGTTTTCAAGTCCTTTTAACTCACAATTTGGCACAGAAGTATACAGTGTACTAACTATTAAACTGTTCATGTGATATGTTACAGTCCAGTTTCCTGAGGGGATGTTGAGAAGAATTTCTTGGAGACCAAATGTTATTTTCTCATCCTTCTCCAAAATTGTGTTAATAATTTTCATGCTTTCCCCTGAGATGTGTGAGAAGGGGAGGGAACCCCCAACATGGTTATATGGTCATTTTCAGAACACAGTATTACTAAGTGATTGAAAGTGGCAGCAAGTTTCATTCTGGAAGGTTTTGCTGATTTTCCCAGGAAAAGTCTAGCTTAGTTCATACAGTCAATTTAGGATATGATGAGATATTGATTGAACCAAATAGCTAAGGCCTTGAGAGTTTCAGCCAGAACAGAGTGTCAGTATACCTTGGTAACCTCAAACTTTACAGATGGCATATTCTGTATTTGTTCTCTGAAATCTGCACCAGCTTCATGTATGTGCCTAGACTCAGTCCATATTCTTTAAGAAGTCATAAAAGTTGAGGATTTGAATTTATATTTCTTGTTATATAAATTTTTCTGGTTGTAGTATTAATATATAAGAGATCTTAAGTTGAACATTTTCCATATCAGACATATACTTACTGTGTTGGTCTGAAACAACGTGACTTTATATGCAAATAGATAATGTAAAACATTTTTTCTTTCTTTTCTTCTCATCCTCTCTCTGTCTTTCTCCTTCACTCCCTTCCTCCCTTTTTTCTTCTTTCTCTCTCCCTATCTTCTTCCCTCCCTCTACTTCTCTGTCTCTCTGTCTCCCTCTGTCTCTGTCTCTCTGAGTCTGTCTCATCTTTCTCTCTCTCTCTCTCCTTGTCCTTCCTTCCTTTCTTCCTTCCTTCCTTCCTTCTTCTTTTCTTCCTTTCTTCCTTCCTTGCTTCCTTCTTCCACTTTGCAGTAGTGATTTTATTGGTATTGATATTATATTCCTGATAAGAAAACTCTTTCAGAAATGTAGATTAACATTTGCAATACAAATTATAGTCTTAAAGAGTTGTCTCTAACAGTAAGATATTAAAAGATTTGTTGAGTATCACATGTGTATCAAAGGCTGCATGCACTTGGACCCAGGCTTTCATAATTTCAAATAATTTTTTATGCTGTTTCTGACATTGTTATTTACAAATGAACCAGAAGCTACAGATGTTAATGTAGGAACATAGCATAGTAGAAAAATCAGTAGAATTTGTGTAGAAAGGACACTTCTGTCACTTAGTATTTGATTCATTATAACAAAACACTCCTTAAGTTCTTATTATTATCAGTCTAGGTGATAATGCTGTGGAGAAGAAAGATGAAAAAGCCCTGGTCTCAAGAAGTTTATTTTCTGTCTATTGTCTATTTATTGTCTGTTTATTTGTCTGTAATTCTCCAAGAATTACAATTACAGAGGCAGCTAGGCTGCTCAGTGGATAGAGCACCAGCCCTGAAGTTAGGAGGACCTGAGTTCAAATTTGGTCTCAGACACTTAACGCGTCCTAGCTGTGTGACCCTGGGCAAGTCACTTACCCCAATTGCCTCAGCAAGAAAAAAAAAAAAAAGAATTAAAATTACAGAGAACTAAATTCAAATAGAGAGACACTCCCAGGGTGAGACTAGCTCCATCTCACCCTGAAGACTCTAAGGCTATCTCCAGGGGCTAGGAGTGGATTTTCCAGAACCTTTGGTCAGGAACATCCATTTTAGTAAATTCCTCTCATTGTGATTAGTATTAAAATTGCATTTAACTGTTTATCATTGATTAGCTTTTGTGGAGAGATATTTATTCTATGGATTTAGCAAAAACAAAATTACAAGCATTCTCTTTCCAAACTCGAAGGGATTACACTTTCCCCTTTACCACCTCAATCTCTGGAGAGTGAGTTCAGTATTAAGGAAGCCTCTACATGGTATTTGCCCACCAAGTTCACTTCCAAATGCATCATAATTCCCAGTTAAGTCTTTGTCTCAGACTCACTGTGGCAGGTCCCTCTGGTCATTCCTCGGGACCTCAATGTTGAGTCAGTTGGCCACAGAACCTGATATGGACTCTGGCTCCAGGATTATTGGTAACTCACCATTCTGACTTGTTAAAATTCACAAGGTTTTAACTGTTTTTCTGCTTCTGTAGCTTAATAGTTAAGGAGCAGAAGTTCATAATCATGTATTATATATTAGATTGAGATGAAGAGTGTTACCGGAGAAGAAAAGTTGACCATCGAAATCTTCTTGACTGGTCAACACTTTTAAATGTACCCCAGTTCCAACTATTTAGCCTACCGACAGCTCATCTCTTAATCATATTGTTAGCTAACCAGAACCAGTTACAGAATACTTTGTATGTTCCAAATCTGGGAAGACAACTCTTCGATGAGCCATTATTTGGCATTACTTAGAAGTAGGTTCTACAGTCTTTCCTATGGAGACGCTGTCCCTTAAATAAATAACAAAACAATTTTGAGAGGAAGGGAAAATTAACAAGTAGGGAGGTTAGGAAAGGCCTTAAGTGGTAGCACATACGTGTCTTGAAGAAAGCTAGGGATTCTAAGATGTAGAGGCAATAAGGAAGAGCATTATAGATATGGAGGAATACAAAAACAGTATTGCAGGCTTCCTGTTTGACCCTTGTGTTCTAGGCAACTCTTTGAGACACTTAAATTTTCAGAGAAGGTTTATAACTACATTGATAAAGGGTCTTTCCTTGTAAAGGAGTTCCATCTCATAGGTTTAGTCTCTATTCCTACCTTGTGCATCAATCAACACATAATAAGTCACTAAAACCCTTTTTGAAATCTTACCATCATTGTTTGCACATGTATGGAGATTTATATTTTTATACTTTTATATATAGTATGCCAGCCTCCAGAAGGACAAATCTATGTGTGTATGGATATCTGTATATTTTTACATTGCATATTTGTGTGTATATATACACACATAATGCCTACATTATAAGGCTGTTCTGAGGACCATTTGAGTAAATGAGAATCAAAGAATCAAATGAATTACAAAAGTATAAATCTCTATGCATGTGTAAATAATGATGTTGGAATCAGGTTAAGTTTAAGAAATTATTCACACCCATGAAGTCAGAGAAATTTGATTTATGAAAGGAAGCACTTCAAATATCCATCTTTGAGAAGTCTACATAATGCTTTTGATGCATAGAGAAGTATCAAAAGATAGACCCTTCTGTCTTCCCTTTATTTTCCTGATTCTAAGTATTCTAAAGGACCAAGTTCCCCAAATTATCAGTACTCCATACCAATGTGTTCTGTGAGAAAGTCCCGGTTGAATGAGGATGGAAAGCCGAGTGATTCTATTATACTTACATTGAGTATTAGCAGAATCACATCAATTGAACTCTAAGAACTGCCAGGAAGTTTGGGAGAGACTGAGTCTTCTCTGGTGAATAGAATGTGGGGGCAGGAACTTGAGTTTGTCCCACTCCCAACACTTGTAGAGAATTTACTCAGTGACCTTGGGCAGAGCTGAGTGGGCTGACTCCTCCTTCCAGTGACTTGTTATGATTAGGAAGGATTTGCTGCCTGCTCTGTGGGTGAGAATAAGGTCTCTGGAGACATTTTCCTTCAAGTCATTTTATGGTCCAAAAAGAGGATTCCAAATAATCACATATGTTTTCCACATTAATATGCTCCCCTCCCCCCAAAGGCTCAGTCACATTCCCAATGTGCAGGTCATTTTGCACAGACTTTCCTTTGTGAAATTTTCTCCCAATTCCCCTCCTACTACTGCACTATAACATCCCCCATTTTCCTCTCTTTGACCATGTAAGAACAAGGGTCTGTGCATCTGAGCCTGACTTGATTTGCAGGGCTGCTGCCCTATAATGACTGACAAACAGGCCACAGATTACTTCCATTTTTTTGACTTGAGTTTAGGGAAATTGAGCATCCTAATTAGGCACAGATGTAAGGTTAAAGTGTAGAACAACCTGAGATGGTTTTCATTTAAGCCTATTTCTGATTCACTGACTTCCATCGCACAACCACAATTAGAAAAAAATATTTTTTAAATGTTGAAAGACGTGCTGCCTTGTACTGATTGGATTAAAGCTGAATCCATGTGAGTTTCTGTAAGCTCAATTAGGAGAGGCCCTTGAAAGCACCGCGTGGAAAATAGCCAGCGAATTTCCAAACTGTATTTTGAATTTTCTGCCTCACAGCGTCCTGGGTGATGACAGCATTGTGGAATAATGTTTGAATGGCAAGGGGAAAGGCTGCCTTGTCTTATTGGATCCATAGGTCAAGACGTGTCCTTGGAAGTCTGACACATTGGAAGCCTCCCAGATTGTCTCCAGTATCAGGTGAGATGATTCTAGCCACCTGGGGAAAGCAAACTAGAGCAGAATTGGGAATTTCACAACAAATATTTCAGTAATTCTTTTATTGATGAATCTGTATAACCCAGTGCATGGGAATCAAGCCTATGAGCTTGGAAATAAATCTCATGAGGGAATGGCTAAAGAATGCTTGTGAACAAAATTACATTTCACTATTAAGAGATTTATCAAAAACAAATGATGTTGTCTTAGACATTGTTTCATTGAAGGGATAAGGTTGTTTTTACTGCATTGTGGTGAAGTGAAGATCAACTTTAGAAAGTACTCACCTTAGAAGAAGAGAAGACAAATGAAGTTTTGCTGGACCCAAACACCTAGAAGATGAATTGAAAAGCAAGTACATAAAAAGTATTTAATTTATTAAAATAGCTGGGTTTTTTCCCTCCCCAACCCAAAGATCCCTGTTTAATTTTTCCCAACAAAAATGGGATCACTTTTATGAAAATTTTCAAAATTTTGAGTATAGTTTATTATTAATAATATATGGGAAAGAATCAGATATTAATTTATACCATTTCCATTCCGGGTGCATTTCCTTTAAAATCTCTTTCCATTTTTCCCTCTCTTTACTTTTATGGCAGGTATCAGACAGCTGTTGAACCTCTCTGATTTCCTGATTTCATCCTTTCATTGGATACACATCACTCTTCTAGCTAAATTCAGATTATTCCATCAAACCTATTATACCTCCATCTTTATTTCTCCTTTGTCCCTTACCTGCTTATTTGTCTTCATTTCTTACTTCTCCTCTGCACAGTACTTTCTGCTTATCATCTCACTTTCACCAATCTATCTTTTTCTCCTTATTTAAAACTCTTCTCCAGGCATAGCCCTTTGAGGAAAAAAGTAGAACTCTGGGAACATTAAACAAATAGTAAAGATATATACTCATTAAAACTGAAACAGAATAAAATAAATATAAATTGATACTTAGTTCTGGCTATAGAGTATAGGACTTAAAAACACTCAAAACCCCCCTTTTCTTTCTTTATTCATATATAGTGAAAAACTATGTTGGTTGGACACATGAGAGGGTGGGGAAACAGATCCAAAAAAACAGGAGTGAGAAGAAAAAGGAACTATTGGTTTCTTTGTCATTTAAGGATAGTGAACAACATGTTTTATCTTATTTAATATGAATAATTAAAGCACAATTGCAACTTTAATTGCTGTGTGTGTGCATGTGAAAATTGGCCTTTAAAAAATCTGTATATGTAGTAAAAATCTCAATTTTCTTTCATCTGACTTTATGTGGATAGATTTTTTTTTAAAAAATGAAAAATTATTATAAGTTATGCTGAGGATCACAAAGACAAACTTTAATTTGTGATATGTGACCATCTCATTTTTATCATATTTGTCTTTTCCCAGATATTTCCTAAAATACCATTATTTATTAAATTGAATATAGGACTCAGAAGACTAGTATATCTCAAATTCTCATCTGCTTAGCCTGACTCAACAAGTCCCTTCTTGGACTTGTTTCCTTAGCTTTTCTGGCCACAGCTCTTCTTATTTTCCAGATTGTCCTCCAGGCTACTCAAATGCCAAATTCCTTCTTGTTCTTCCATCTAATCCACTTCCAACTTAATATCTCCACAGTGAATAGTCATGTCTTACCCTTAACTGCTTCCACAATTCTAACAATGTCCAGCAACCATCCTGACTATTAAACCTCACCCTGAAGCCCATTCTCTTCACAACATGAGATACCTGATGCTCTTTTCTTAAATAAATCAAGTTTTATATCTAGGGCCCAATGAGATATTTTCAAATCATGCAGAGATGTGTGTATAAAAATATACAGAACTCAAATAGTAAAGAAAATATCTTTCCTATGAGGTTCCTAAAGCAAATTCCTTTTGATATGACCAGCTGAAAGAAGGAAAGCATTGTTCCTATTCAGCCAAATCCATTCCCCAATGCTCCTCAATGAACATTTGATGAAGCAGTAGAAAATCTTTGAAGAACACCAAGAATTAGGTGGATGCTGTTCCTTTCTGTGACACTTCTTCCCCATTCTTGATATAATTATTGCTGTCTTCTCTGGTTCAACATTCCCTCAATCCATTTCCAACTCCCTGGTACAATGCACCTATATTGATGTCAGACCTTTAGGCAAGCAAAAAATCAGAATGCATTCTTTCCTTACTTTTGGCTCCAAATATTTTAAATGAATAATTAGGCTTATTCCTTTTGGGGGTGATGACATTGTGAATAAATTCAATATGATTCCTTATACATTTCCCTGCCAAGTTATCATGAGCAATGAAAGCTATATATTTTTTTTCTGATAGTAATTTGAAGGCAGAAGCAACTGAACCCTTAATGAAGAAATGAAGCAATTCCATTTTTGAAAGTTTGCCTCTTGATTTCTCTCTTGGAAAATTAGGACTACCATCTACTCCTACCGTCAACTGCCATGGCTCCTCAAGGTATCTTCTTGGATTGGGTTGAAAAATTGAGGTTAGTGTAGGTCACCACAACAGTGATTGAGAGATAGGGGAGAAAACCCAGAATCACAGAATGAGGATGTTGGGGGTCAAAGAGGGAAGATGACTTGACCAAGTCATATAATTAAATTAATATTCATATACTATCTGACTTCAAGTTCATTATACATTTCAATATTGACAAGCACTTGGTACATCTCTTAGAGGTCTTCTGCCATTCCTAAAATGTGCTCCTTCCTGTGCCTCACACACAGACCTCAAGTGTCACTTGCATAAAGCCTTTCCTGAGCCATCCAACTATTTGTGTCTTCCCTCTCAAACTACCCTGTATTTTACATATTTTTGTTTTTCTGATACTTAATAAATCTTTACTGATTAATTGATTCATAGTAATAATTTACTCTTTCTTGGCACTTTACTTTCTGATTTTTGATATCTTCTGATTCTACAAAACTCTATTTGGTAGGCAGAAAATCATGCTTCTTTTCATTTTACAAATGAAGAAGTTAAGTCTGAGAAAATATGAATAATTTGCCCAAAGTATTAGTAGGAATGGTTGTTATCTATGGTTTTAGGGTTCTGAAGCTTTTTATATGTATTATCTCATCTTTGCCTCATGATAAACTTGTGAAGGAAGTACTATATATTTTGTAGATATAGAGATTGATTGTCAAGGAGGTTTGAGATTGGAATCGAATCTAGATTTTCCTAGGCTTAAAATCAAGGATTCCTTCCAATATACCCTACTAGCATTTATCTACTGATAATTGGAGAGAAAAGAACTAGAACCCCAAGTCTTCAACCTTTACTGCACCCTGCTGTCTCTAAAAAGATGGTGGCATAGTCTTAGAATCATTCTGAGCCTTAATTTCTTTCTAGTTCAAAGTCTTATTATTTCTCTTTCACAATCCCTTCACACAATCTCTGTTTCAGTCACTGTGGTCTATTAACTTTTTTTATGTGAAATTCTGTCTTTTGATATGAAGCATACTGTTCTCCATTTTTGGAATGCATACTTTTCTTACTTCTGCCTCTTAGAATTCCTAACTTCTTTCAGAGCTTATTTCAGGTACCACCTTCTACATAAAATTTTTTCTGATGCTCCAATTTTTAGTGATTTTTACCACTTGAAATAACTTTACATAATTTTCATATTAAAAATGTGTGTGTCTGTGTATAGTCTGTGTCTCTGTGTGTATAAACATATATACATATGAACTTGAGGACAGGAAAAATTTAGGTTTTTTTCCCTTCATCTTTCTATTTCTCAATGCCAGGTACATATTAGGCATTTATAAATATTTATTGGATTAAAAGGTAACTAAGAAACTCCTGATCAGTTGGATAAAATTACAGGGCATTAAACATTTTTCTTAAGTGGGAGGGGACTATCTCCTTTGGAGATAGATAGCATTCTAGCTCTTTTGTGAAAAGAGTTAGTTTTTACTTAGTGAGGTTGGCTGCAACTTCACTGGTTACTTGAAATCAGGAAAAAATATACTCTAGTCAGAGAAGCACCTTCTCTCCCATTACTTATAAAAGTGGGCTGTGAAGTGGCTCATTTTTTTTACCTTTTTTTTCTTTTTATGTGATTTCTTCTCCTTTAAGAGATAGTGTGGCTTAATGGATAAAGAAGACTCATTTTTGGAACCAGAAAGAGCAGAATTCAAGTCTTACTTTTGGTGCATACTAGTTGTATGACTGAGTCATGTAAATTCTAAGTTCTATGTAAATTATAAGCTAAAGAAAAGATACTAACCTAAATAATAGGGAAAACCTAGAAGTTTCTTGCTGGAAGCTCCTTAAACAAATAAAATCACAAATCCAGTCCCTATTCCAATTCTTCTCTTCCTTTAGCCTTCCAAATTAGAGTGGAGCAAATGGGGGCTGCAGAGAATTGAGAAATGAATTTCTCAGAAGATGAAAATGTACATTTGCAAGACAAGCAGGACCCATGGTCTGTATTTTGCTTGAGTCTCAGACCAGCAGGGTTAAAAGGAGAGTTTCCAGAACTCCCAGTGCTGACTGCCTCCTGTCTTTCTTGTTTTTTTGTTTTGTTTTGTTTTGTTTTTTGTTTGTTTTGAGCACACAGGAAATGGATATTAACAGATTTTAAGGTAGTCTAATCACTGGAAAATGGGACTAGAACACTTGTTGATCTCATTAATTCCATGGAAGATAAAGTTCTTACAATAAAGAGAGAAAGAAACAGAGACAGAGACAGAGAGACAGAGAGAGACAGAGAGACAGAGAGACAGAGAGACAAAAACAGAGACAGAGAGAGGGAGAGAGACAGAGAGAAGGGAGAGAGACAGAGACACACACTACACACACATACACACACACACAGAGAGAGAGAGAGAGAGAGAGAGAGAGAATATTTGCTCCTTTGCCATTCAGATTTTATTGATGAGACAGCTACGCTTAGTGAAATGAGAAAAGTCAGCATATCACCAAAACTCTAGTAGCCCATAGGTGCCATATTTGGGTACAACCGTGCAATCTAGCTGGAGCTAGTCCTTTAAGGTTTATTCCAGCTTCATGATTCTTATGCTTCTAGAACTTAAGGGTGTTTCTGTGAGTTGGAACTGACATGAGAAACAAAAATCTCTTCCTGACCAGAGTACCAGTATGGTCTATTCCTCCTTTCAAAAGCTCTCATCTTTGTATGGAGGGCTATGCAATCTCTCCAATGATCATTTTCGAAGTCTATACTGGCTAGTATAAATTCAATAGTATATCAAGAGCCCTACTGAAGAGGATTTGGGGGAAAAAAGAGTCAAGGATTGAAATTACCTGTCACCACCATCACTGTCACAGTTGAACTGTGTTAACTAATGAATTCCACACTCATGTCAGGCAGGAGGAGGATTTCTTGAAACTTCAGCAATGAGAAGGGAATGCTCTTGTTGCTCACTAGGGTCCCTTCTCACAGACCAGACGTCTCTTTTTCCCTGTGAGACTGGTACTGAGGAGAGAAGACCTGATGGCTCTGAGGTACAGGGGAGAAGAAGATACCACCATCCCTGAGGGACCAAGGAACTGCTAGTTTTGTCATCATTTCTCACCATCTACCTTTGGATCCCAGCACCAGACTTCAGGAGACTGCCATTAATGAAATAATAAACACCATCCCCTTCCCCTAGCCCTAACTAAAGTCTCAAAATTTGTAGTGACTAAGGTGGCAATTCTATAGTGAAGAGCCAGGTTTGAAAACAAAAGATAAAACTTCATTGAAATAATCATAAAACTATTTTTCCTATACTAACTACAGCTGTGGGGCATGTTACTATGGAAACCAGTTTCCTTACATGCTTCTCTATAGCTAAAGGTCTCAAATGGACCTTCTGTCTACTTATTGCCTGTGTACAGTGCAGATAGTGTACATAATCCCTAACAGATCAGCTGAGTCTCCTGATATGTGTCAGAAAACATTATCAGGAGGGAAACGCCAGTTGTTACAGATTCCCATAAATTTATAGATAATCAGGTCCTTAGTGGCAACCAAAGTGTAAGGACTGGATAGAGGCGTTCTGATTAGAGGTCACTAGACCAAGCTGTGAGAGACAAAGATAGGATGAAATTCCTGTAATACCATAAGGATTTCAGGTTTATTTTTTGCTTTGGCTAATTTATGACACATACTGAATAAAATGATACAGGAGTTGCCACCTTTTTTTTTTTTTCTTAAACCAAAACCAAACTAGTATTCATCGCCATCTGTGATTTAAACAATATTCCACACTGGCCATCGCTTCGTCGAACTAAAACTATTATCATCTTTTATACAACACAGCCCATTAAAAACAGCTTCCACTTAATGCAAAGTGACTTTAAATAGAACCTGTTTTAAATGATCTCCCATGTATAAATGATGTGATAAAATGATGGGCATAAATGCAGTGCATACCTAAACTACAGGCCAAACTCTACTGCTCTTCCTTGCCTAACCCCCAAAGGAATTTCTGAGAGGATTAGAGGCTTTATAACCTTTTCCCAAAGAGTGGAGAAAATAAACCATTATACAGAGAACATAATCATCTGTAGAGGTGTTAATTTTCCATGAGGTAAACAGAAAATTATGAATCCATTAAATAGTTAAGTGCCTACTATGTGCAAAAGATTATTTTTAAAAAACTAACATATATGAATACACAATTATTGATAGAATGGTAATTCCCCTGAAGTTCTTTGAAATCCTTAAAAGAATGTTGATTATCTAAGAGGAAGCATCATTTCTCTACAGGGCAACAACTGGGAAAATTTGAAAATGTTCATGGCCTGATTTAAATGGCCTCCTTTAGATTCCTTTCCCTCCAACTATTTATTAAAACTCTCTTACTGGCAATGAACTAGGACTATTCAAAAATGAATAAAATCTCTGACTTCATAAAGTTTATTACCTTGTGTTAAAATAAGACACACAAATAGCTATTCCATAAGGCTCATCTTGAGCAAATTGCTTCATCATTCAGTGCCTCAGTTGCCTCATCTGTAAAATAAAAGGGTTAGACTAAATCTTTTTTCTTCTTTTTCTTTTCCCCAGTTACATGTAAAACAATATTTTTTTGGTTATGTACAGGCATTCTTTTTTTTTTTACATATTTCCATATGAATCATGTTGGGAGAAAAAAAATCTGAACAAAAGGGGAAAAACCATGAGGGAAAAAAATAGAAGGAAAAAGGGGAGAAGAGTAACATATGTTGATTTGCATTCAGTCTCCATAGTTCTTTCTCTGGATGCAGATGGCATTTTCCATCCAAAGGCTATTGGGATTGCTTTGGAGCACTCTAGACTAAATTTTTAAAATTCCTTTTAGCTCTTTGGTCTTACGAATATCATGAGGGTCATGAGAGAATATAATTAAAACACATGCACAAAAGGTGTCCGGAAACAGAAAAGATCTTGAATATTGAGGATGAGGAAAGACTTCATGAATAAAAGGTCATGTGAAATGGATAGTAGAGATGTTCATAGAAGGTGGGTCAAGTATTTACCAATGACCCTTCTTTCACTTAGGGCAAGAGACAAAGGAGATAATCCCTTTAAACACACCTATAAATTGTTAAGATTGTAACATGGAGGACAGAATAATTTTTGGCAGTTGGACTATTGTGAAGGAAGCTGGGAATCATGGAGTAAACTCATGCCATTGCTTGGCCAAAGTATTGGGATTTTTGTAAATGCAGGATAGTATAGCAGAAAGAACATTAAATTCAGAAAGAAAGGACCTACATTTCTATATGCAATCACGGCAAGTTTCTAGACCTCACAAGATGAAAATATCATCTCTTGTAAAATGAGAAGGTTGAACTAGAATCAAGGGTTCTTAACCTTCTCATGTCATAGTCCCCATTGGCAGTCTGGAGCAATTAAGTCTATGGATCTGCTCTCAGAATAATATCCTTAAAGGCATAAAATAAGACATATGGGTTAGTAAAAAAAAAACCTTGAATTAGAGTTATTGACATATTAGTAAAAAAAAAAATACATATAGCTCATGGAGTCTGGATTAATTACCCTTGTACTAAATGATCCATAAGATTCCTTACAGACCTAAATTGTATGATCCTAATAGGATTAAATGAAAAAAAAGATAGATTGGAATTAGGTTGTAGAGGGTGTTTAAGGTTGAGTTAAAGACTTTGGATTTAGTTCAAAAGGCAATGATAACCTTTTGAAAGTTCTCTAGTAGATGAGTGAAGTGATCAGAAGTGTGCTTGAAGAAATTTAATCTTATAGCAGTTTCTAGAAAGATTAGAGGGGGTGGGTAAGAAAACACTGATGGCAGGAAGAAGAAACAAAGCAGATTTCAACAATGTAGGTGAAAAGTAAATTATAATGATATGTCAGTTATAATAATGACAATGAGAATGGAAAGAAGATACAGAATCAAAGATATTGTAGTAATAGACTTAGCCGCTATTGGATTGAGAGAGGTGGATTGGAATGGACAAAGTTTGCAAGTTGACTTCAAAGTATTAAGCCAGAATAACTCAGAAATAGTGAAGCCATTATCAGAAATATGGAAGTTAGGTGGAAGGAAAAAAATTAAGATCTTTGTTTAGATGATAGTAAAATGAACTTGTTATTTTTAGAAAGAGACCTTGTTTTCCAAGTCCTTTTCTCAGCAAGATATTTGGGTGATTAGTGAATGATTTTCACAAATATTCTACTCTTTTTAAATGCTTATACAATGTAGGAATAAAATACAGAAAGCCTGACTGATTAGTGGTTAATTCACATAATGTAAATTCTTGCAGCTTACCACATATGGATTTATAAGACTACATGAAAAGTGTGGATTCCAAATTCCCAATGTTTATCTAGAGTTAGATTCTTTTATTTAAAAACTGGATCTACATTCAACAAAAAGAAATGAAGAGTTCAACATTATCTGAATAATTCTGATTATATAGGACCTAATGAGATAATTCAGGCTATGAAAATCCACCCTGATCTAATAAACATCTCATACATTTCCAATTGAGAGTACTAATTTTTCAAAAGCCCATTTTTTAAGGAAAAATTTCCCTAGAAGACTGTAGTTGGTCTTCTTGAACTGTGCAGATACATAATAAATGTACTTTATAAGGTATTGCGGAAGATATGAAGTTTAAATAAAATATATCTTATAGAGAAATACAACATACCCATTTGAGTTTTTCAGGAATATATAATGTCTACTGTAATATCAGTGTCATTTAGATGTCTTCCATGTAATATATAATATTTAATCCTCATATATTTAACAATAAGAAAATAATCTTCCTTCTTCCATTTTTGCATGAAGTTTATTACATTTTAAGAGTTATTTATGCTTTCCTTCCGGGGGTGGAGCCATGGTGGCGGAGATCAGACAGGATTCTCTGTAACCTCCTCTAACCTCCCCTCAAACCAACAACATATGAAGCCTCTAGACTGATTCTGAAGCAAAAAAATCCACAATATCTGGAGAACAACACGATTCTAGAAGAAGATACTCTGGAAGAACCTCAAAACAGGTCTGTTTTAATGGGGCAGGGGGTGGCCTACTGAACCCAGACTGCAGCACAGGGAGACCGGGGCAGGGAGCTGGAACAGGAGTCAGAACAGGAGTGGGAGCTTTTCACACACCTGGGAGTCTTCTGCGAGCCTCTTGGAACAATTTGTCCTGATTGTGGGCAGGTGGTTTAGAGGTTCTGCCTTTTGAGGGGGATAGATTGTGAACCACTGAACCCCTGATGAGCATCGGACCTAGCTGCCATTACGCAGCACCTTAAAGCAATCAATCAAACAACAGGACTGATAAGCACCAGAAATAATTCAATCAGCAGAGCTGCCCAGCCCCTGACATAATTCAATCAGCAGAACTGCCCAGTTCCTGAAATAACTCAATCAGCAGAACTGCCCCAGGGCAAATTAAAGCAGCTGTCCCACCTTTGCCCTAAACAGACCTCACACCTTTAAAAAAAATGAATAAAAAACCAAAAAGAGCTCTCACCATAGACAACTTTTATGGAGAGAGGGAAGAACAGACCTCAAATCCTGAGGCCCCTAAAGGTAAAGCAACTCCAGAAAAAGCCCCAAAGAGAGACATAAA